>CM067343.1:1894382-2016882 GCA_034190875.2 Urechis unicinctus
ATTAAATCGAAATGTACCCTCACAATGGATAGACAAACAGCTTCACTGTAGCCAATTAAAATCACGATATTCGACCTAGCCGATCACATTGACCAAATCATTTATTGCTTATCCATGGAATCGGAAGGGAAATATATCAACACAGTTACCGGGCAATATCCGTAACATATTGGGCATTATGTCCTTTCGCATTTTAATATTGCACTCGTCCATTGCGTGGCTTAGAATATCTATTGACCATGAATGCTACTAAAATGCTTCAGAATTGTTCTTATGCTAACCTATATCTTATTTTGCTTATGGTCATAAACTGTGCAAATAATCCCAATATAATTATGATAACAGCTTAGTTTGATTACATCGTGCTGTAGCATCGCAAACACAACCTTTGCATTCAACTTGCAAAATATGTAATCGATGATTGCTGATATGTTCCTGCCATTGTATAAATCATTCGGCTTGACGTCATCCTTAGAGATGATATTGATTGGGTAGCAGATGCTGGAAAATATCGCTCCAGGACTTGCATGACAATACTTGGAGGCAATTCACAAATTACGCCTAAAACTGGTAGCTGCAATCGTGGTATCTATCAATAACTTGTAAAAAATAGCCACATAATTATAAAAGAAACCTCCCACATTTATACTATGATAATAACGTCATCATCACGCGCGAAACCCTGAGATCGCTCGTGGCTACGCCTCAAATGTTAATTCTCCGCATGACCGACTTGTTTTGTGTTGAAAGGAGAGTCGCCGACGTTAGGCGAAGTGATAATGATCATATCACTTCTTACGAAAGTACAGCTGAATCTGTGTAGCATTTTGTAGCGTTCAAGCGATTTGAAGCACTGCGTGCCATGTCTTTAAGACGCAGTATATCATGTGACTATCACACAGACCAGGCTCTTACAAGATAACGCTTAAGAGGACAATAATATAATAAACTTGCAACAACATTTCATCTGTAAGCAACCCTCTCTGTATTTAAATATGGAAACATGTCAATCCTATGTGGTATCATTAAAAACATCGTAAATTGTCTCTTCTAATAACATCCGTGCATGATTTGAAAACAACACTGCTAATAATGTTCTGCACATCGATGCCTAGTAATAGCGTGATTACTTCGAACGAACCACAAACTATTCTGTAGCACTATGTATGGGGTGGAGCAACGTGGGTGTTCACTTGGTTTCAAATACTGCCGGCAAACATAGCATTCTATAACCGCCATATAATTGCTCATAGTTGACTGACACCTAATATGTGATAGATAGAGCGGACGTTTAGGTCACAAGTCGGATAACGGGATTTTCGAAAGAATATTCAACATTAATCAAGCAAAGGTACATGGCAGTACGTTTTTAGAATTGGGGTGCCACTTACAAGAATCGAAAAATCAAGTAGTAGCCAATGGAATTTATCGTACATCACCGACCAATGGTAAATGCAACAGTTTATTTCCTCAATGAGCATTATGTAATGGTTGTCACTTATAGAGCAATTGGAGATCATAATTTATTAATCGAGGATCATCTAGAATGGCTCTTTGATCTACTTTTGTGCCTATATATCCACACTAAGAACGTCTTTGAACAATAGGTAATGCTTCCTGACTGTATATACCTATATACATAGGCAGAGGTAACATAGCCATGCACATAAAATGATCCAAGTGTGCAACAAGCAGCACCGGTTGAAATGTAACATAGGCAACCCAAGCGCAATTGGTTCTTAAATAGCATATAACAGGGCATGTTGACTCACTGCTCAAGCAAGGAGTGAATTAAAAAACTTCATTGCATATATATATATATATATATATATATATATATATATATATATATATATATATATATATATATATATATATATATATATATATATATATATATATATATATATATATATATATATATATATATATATATATATATATATATATATATATATATATATATATATATATATATATATATATATATATCTCTATGTGGGTTGAAATTGACTGCATATGCTCGTCAGCACTTTCTTCTATTACTTCCAATGATATTATGCTTGTTTCCAGAGTATGTTGAATGTGTGTGGATTTTACTGAATTTAAAACAATACTAGATATATTTCCCACTATATTCGCACTTACTGTGACTCACCAGGTTGCAAAACACTCATATTGGCGAGGTCGAGCACTTCAGGCGAAGTATCTACCTTTGAAAATGTCTAAGAGGTTCGCTTAACATTGTATTTTCAGTGGGTGTTGCATTATTGCACCATTCATATCTCGACAAACCTTCTATGTCGGATTCACTGGACCGGATTGACCTCGCTCCTGGCTACGTTCTTATCAGCACTCGCCCTAATCATAAAACCTTATATGAATTGTTCACTGAAGTAAACTGTAACAACAAACATCAGGGAGATTGACGTACCCAATATTCAAGCCTTGCGTTAAGGCCCAATAAAACACACCACATATAAAATGTGGTCCCATAAACTATCATTACAGGGGAACACAAAATAATTGACTCTGCCATTTATTGTCCTCCTACCAGTACAGATGAGATAACGGTTTCTATCTATAATTGCAATCTGTTTTTTTTATCAACGTTCCACTGAGGCCCACTTAAAATTGTTATTCAGTCCCTGAAAACTACATCGAAGTGTCGTAAATGACGGTCTGGCTGCAATAAATGTGCTTATAAATTGCCTAAGGCGTGGGGGTGCTCAATACGGGGTTATGGCTGAGTACATTTGATGCTTGTTCTGAGGTTTGCATATGATCCATAATGGCCGTGATCTATGCTTCAATCATTCGACAAAACATGCACATTGAGTGCAAAGTTCATTACATTTGACCATTAATTGATTTAATTGCATTTTTCTAATATGAATCACCTCTTGTAAGTGTTAAAAGTTTTCGTCCGATCTCTGCATTTTTATAATTACGCTGATTACAACTACAATGCTTTAATTATTTGCAGCATACTCCCCTATTACATTTGAATGATGGTGAAGTGAAATAACAGCTCTACGCATTCGTTCCTCTCCTTGATTTGGTTACAATATGACTATGTGCACATAGTGCCCCCAGCTACACAATGTTATATTGCGGAGGTTATGTATGAGGGTGATTTGATTTCATAACAGTGCTCATTAAGTGCCCTCGTCCGCTTTGCAAGATCCCTACGCATGTTTTTCAGCTATTTCGACTTAAAAGCATCTGGCGAGAATCATTGAAACCTCGAGTCAGGAAGTGATGGACTTTAATTATCATGCCATTGAGCCTATTCACTAGATCACTACAACCACCAAACATCACATGACTACGCTGAAGATAACGTATATCAACAGAAGTGAGACCAAATTAGAAAAACAAATGATGACATGTCTGTTACTGAAGCAGAACAGATACTTCTTAAGTGTAATGCTTTTGTTACCATGTCAACAACTGCGCTAACATTATTTTATTTTTCGTAGCTTCGATATTATATCTATAAATCAAACCCGTAACAACTATAATAAACATCATTTACTAGATCATCAGTATTGCACGACAATGCACTATGCCTAGTTCTATTTGGCAAAGTCATAGGGCTAGCATTCATCGACGAGCTGGTTATCAGAGGTGAACATCCTTTCGTCTGCTCGTAATGGAATCAGTGTCACGCAAACAACCCCGATGATGATCAAGACGATCGGAACTGCACATAGTTAACACATATTGATTATGGTTAGGTGAGGATATGAGTTGGATCTGAGAATGCGGGCGATATAACACCAGCCATGCAATCCCCACCCCGTGCATCGCTAACTGCAATAAACAGTCCTAGCGAAAAGACATCACTACCTGGAATTTGTCCCAAGATTATGCCATAAAACGCCGGCGTGTGCCTGCATTTTGTATTGCCCGCTTGCTTTGTTCCATTGCAATGTACATGTCTGTAGATTACAACAAAATAGTCAAAAATAGTCAAATGTTATTTTTTTTAAATTGACCACAACGGTTTCGTTTTGATAGGAACCGACTAGACACGAGTCACGGGAGGCTTTCCAATTTTTCTTCTGAAATGAAACAGCGTCGCATGGTTGACGTTCTATCAGGCCAGTAGCGCTCTGATGAAATCCTAGAATGGTGGATATCCATAAAAGAAGAATTCGACCTTACAAGCCGTAAGTTAATAAAACATTTATTTCAAGGAAAGCCTGCTCACATATACTTAAATGTGTAAATCTGTTGAATCATTTGATGGTTAAGTTTATGATATAGGTCAAGTTATGGAATGAATTTCCTGTGGCACAATATTCACATACTTCTTTACCAGACTCATATTGAGATTTACCCATGGCATAAGCAGTGCATGTCGCCAATCCAAAGTTGCTGACAACATGTAAATATATATTTTCATCAATTTGACAAAGGGTCCAGTTACAATTTGGAATTTCCCTGCTGCACACGGGGTACAACTAAAGGCTCGACCCGCGCCACCGAAACTTCCAGTACGAACGCGTGGGTTATGTCAAATCCGTAATAGTACAAATGAGTAGTTTACGAGCGACATACAGTAGATATTCCTAGGTATCCGGGCATACCTGCAATACATGCCTTGCAAATGCTGCCAGTGATATTGTTGTAGATTCCTGTATCATATATTATGCATGCGCTGGAGCACTACTAACAGAAGCACGCGAATATAATTATACATTCAAATGAATATAAATGAATGTATGTATGTATGTATGTATGTATGTATGTATGTATGTATGTATGTATGTATGTATGTATGTATGTATGTATGTATGTATGTATGTATGTATGTATGTATGTATGTATGTATGTATGTATGTATGTATGTATGTATGTATGTATGTATGTATGTATGTGTCTGTATATGTATGTATGTATGTATGTATGTATGTATGTATGTATGTATGTATGTATGTATGTATGTATGTATGTATGTATGTATGTATGTATGTATGTCTGTATGTATGTATGTATGTATGTATGTATGTATGTATGTATGTATGTATATGTATGTATGTATGTATGTATGTATGTATGTATGTATGTATGTATGTATGTATGTATGTATGTATGTATGTTGTATGTATGTATGTATGTATGTATATTGTGTGTGTATGTGTGTGTGTAAATTAGTGGGTCTAACCGGAGGTTTGTTACGCAAATTATCCAATTTGTCCCTTGCTTTTATGTCAGGGGGAGAAAGCTATCTGTCATTCAACCTGGTTTTGCAAGTGAGCCCCTGCTAATTTGTTAATCGTGGATGCGACGGTATTTTTTATGCTGTAAAAGTGTCCTTAACCATCGTTTCTATATCAGCTTAGAGACAACAGGTACGTCCGTTGTCATTTTGCCAGCGGAAGGTTTGTGCCACATCTGAAATAAAAAGAATTACCCCTGTATAATCATTTGAAGAATGAATTGCTGTTAAGTTTGCTTATATTTTAATTGTGTAAAATGAAGCTTAAGATGTGACTAAGTTCAGGGCATTGGCACCGAGACTACCACGAGACACGTGACTGATATAGAGCCCTGCATTGAAAGTACGCGCTCACAATTATGATTATATGGCTTGATAGTCTAATATTGCGTGCGATTCAAAATTATATTTGACTGACAGTGCAATCGAGTAAAGGCGCCTTGTTACAGGGCTGTTCCGCAAAACCTGCTAACTGATGTTTTCTGCTCGAAGCAATCTGGTTCAACAAACCACAGGACACCCACGCAATGACAGTTTATATCCAGGCGATACCTTAATACGTAAAAATCAAATATCATATTACATCCAATGTTGCTTGCTATTGTCAAAGTGCATTAGCCAGGTCGTACAATTAATGGAACTACATTTGCAGATGAATGCATGGCGCACATACACTCAGTTTTGCAAACTGTAGCAATGTCGTAGAAGGATCGAGGCAAGTGAATGGTTTTATAACCAGGTATTATACACCTTTTTAGTCTAGTGATATATATTGGCTTGTCAATTAATATTGATTATCTCAATTGAAACAAAGCGATAACCTCAATTAATGCATAATTATTAGCCACACAAATCAGATCAGACATGCAAACAGTGACATGTGTTGCTTATTTGCTGATGATGACGACTTGATTCAGCTAGATACAGGTTTTTGATAAATGGGTAAGATCTATCATGCTCTGCACACCGCAATATCTTTTTTCGGTATTACCTCAGCCCTATAATTTTTGCCATCGAATTGCTGCGTATAGTAACATTATAAGGTTTCTATTTCGGTTTTGTACATGCGTGAATTAATGCTTGCTATGTAACATTGTGGGCCATAGAAATTTCACAGTTTCCACTACAACATTTCGTATCCCGTGTATGCTCCCGTAATTAACACTCACCGACAATATCTAAACGTATTAGTCAAGAAAAGAAATATTTTACATATGCAGAATTGCGTGCATCTTCCGCGAGTAGCATCCGTTTCTTGTATAATAGGCATTTACCGCAAAAGATTTTATCCAGAATAGGGATAGGGTAATTGTAATGGTTTTGGCCAAACAGACATGTCTGAGTTTGCTTTGCCAGACAACGGATATCAGGGTATGTGTCTGCCATCCATCCCTTTATCGATCGCGAACCGCACAATTTGATTTACTGCAGTAGGGCAATATACTCAGACATTGGAAATGCGACAGTAATGGTTGCGCCAGACATTGCAGACCTCTGACATGCAACGAGTAACATGAAACAATTACACCACCCGGTTGAAATATCCTATATGTGTGACAGCAGAGCTGCTGCAAAAAAGGTGTTACTACCTCATATGTCTTAACTTTTTTTTTCCGTGCTGTACTCCAGGTCATAGTAAATACCTTTGCTTGTATGGTCCGCGGCACTGTCGAACAGAAACGGAGCAGTATTCAGGTTAAGAATTAGAAATATCGATTTATTGTTATCCAATTTATCATAAAGGCTATGGTTGTATTGAAAATACGTTTATCGTATGGCTGCTGAAAACGACGTCGCCCAACAGACACACTCAACACAGATGCAAAGAATATGCCTGTATTGATGTCGTGTCACAAGTCTTAGCAAATGTTAGTCCTCTTTTAGTAGTCTTAATTGCATTAAATGTTACGGCAGAAACAGCAGGCGATGGAAGTCGAGAAAAAGCAATGATACGTGGATAAACAATGGCATTAGTGAAGCCAGAAAATCCACCTGTTTGTTAAAGCACCCATGTAACTAATCTTGATATGCTGTTGCTTTGTTGTAAGCTTTTCTGTAATAAAACTATAAAAGCTCAAAGCCTAACTATGCGAATTGCAAGTATATTCGAGTGTTTTACGCGAAGGGTCTTAAACATTGTTGGACGCAATGCACATCAGACAATTTATCAGCCATATGTTAACTACAAATAAATCTTTCATCCATTTCGTTGTAGGTTCGCAAGCATACTGCAACCGTTACACACAAGGGTAATTACCACGGCATTGACAAGACACAGGGTGTTTAGTAAGTTATCAACATCAACTTTCGAACATTATACGATAAGGCCTACCGTAGAAGATGTATAGGGAATAAACATCTTAATTATTTCGCTTGGCAAAACCGATATTAAACTTTTAACCTTGAGAAATTAACCAATATTTGCATTACCAATGCTTGTACAGTACATACACTAGTCATAACCAAACGTCCATTTGTAAAAGATTATTATGAGCGACGCAATATTAGCCACTTGTCTCCCTTTCAGTATCAGTTTGTCACCCGGAATATTGTATGGTGCAATAAGGGGCACACTGGGACGAACACGGGAAAGCTTTTACATGATGTATTGTCTATCATGTTACCTACATCACCGGGGTAATGATTCATCTGCCGTTAACGTCAACAGCAGCTGCAAGATTGACCCAAGCATGTTTGCGTGACTGGCATTCTTTACACATCGCCATAATCATCGGGGGAATGCCATTGAGGCTGTAAGCTCAGCTCAAGGAAAACCGGCCAATTTATTGATAATGGACATAGCAGACCTGAAAAACAGATCAAACGGATTTAGCACAGCAGCATAACGTCGGCTGGGGCCAGAGGGCCAAGCCGGGTGAATAAGCAGGACACCACGATTGTAATCCTAACTAACATCCATCACCTTCCTCGTGAACGTGGTATAGCAACACATAACAATCTCACTCGTTTGTTGCAATTGCAATGTATTTACACTCTGCATCCACTGTGCTGAATGGCTCTAAATTTTATCTGAGGTTACGTTCACTTAGATTTTCACCAAATGCCGCTAAGTTTGTTTTTGTGAACATTACCAGGACTTAAGCATCAATTTATTTTACCGGGTTAACAGGTGACAGATATTGTTTGTCTGGCAGCAAATTTACCAAAGCATGCTTGTGTGATTGTTTTTGTGCAACGCTTTCTTGGCCAGCTGAACCTTCATTTTTGTTGTTAAGTTAAGGAAAGTAGTGGTCGAAAGCTCAGCTAGGTAAATTAACCGGACACAGCAACACAAACGTGCCATCCTCATCACGAAAAGGCTTAAGCTTGAACCCAGTGGATTATTAACGGTATATTTGACTGCATCATTGATGGGCAAATATTCCCCCAACTAACGTCACTTTCTTACCACGATAGACAAGCCGATGCATTGCAATGGTTGCACAGTTGTGTTTATTGCGTACACCACAAGCATGAGGCAAACATCGTAAACGGATCTCGACGCTTGGAAACATTGTTAATTGTCGAAGGTAGATAAGAGCTCGTGAATTGTGTATGAATTATTCTAAATGTTACTGCGATATATACTGCACTGTATTTGTTGTCATGGGTTCACATATTCACCTTTTTATCGCAATTTCAAAACAACGCAGATAGGAACGACATGGTTGTCTGATAGTCTGCCAGTGTCGGCCCGTTACTAAAGCTGCAACTCATGCATATTTCTGATAATAACATGTTTTAAGGCAGGAATGGGGATGTTTGTGGTTAATGTTATCGTCTAAAGAGCCCCATGTAACTTGATGTGCGAGGCCGTGAAATTCTATCCTCTCCTGACTAGATATTTCAGTGAATCACGATATTTACCAAGCAGTCGAAATCAATGAAGGGGCACGTCCAACTGCAAAACGTATCCGCTGCCATATCAATACGATTTTTCGCAGAACATGCGTAGGGATCTTGTGAAGCGGGCGGGCAACTGAATAAACACTGTTCAGACATCACATCATCTTTATACATTAACTCCGCAATATTACTTTGAGTGATCAGACGCACTCAGTCAAATTGTAACCAGATGCATGGACAGTTAAAAGTAGAGCAGTTTTCTGATAAACATAGACACTGATGAATAAATGATAAAGCTTGTATCTGTTTATAATGAATCTGAAACCATGACCGTTATCACTCCACTGCTATTCTAGTAATAGTTGTAGGCTAACTGTGACATAATATCTATATGACAAAACATAGGACAGTGAATGCATCATTATCCTAATGTGTTACAACTCACAGATGATCCGTAATCGACCATCGACCGCCGTCATTCAAATGTAATAGGGGAGCATGTCACGAATAATTAAAGCATTGTAGATGTAATCAACGTTATCATAACTACGCAGAGATATAACAAAACTGGTCACACTTACAAGAGGTTAGTTGATATTAGAGTAATGTAATTTAATACATTAATGGACAAATAATAGGAAATTTGCATTTAATGTGCATGTTATTGTTAAATGAATAAAGCATCGATCACGGCCATCGTAGGTCACATGCTTACATCTGAACATGCATCAAATGTACTCAGCCGTAACCCGTTAATGAGCGGCGCCATGCCTCGTCGTTACAATACCATATCCTTAGATAATGTTTATGCACAGTTATTTCAGCCGGGCCGTCGTTACAACACTTCGATATATTTCTTCAGGGATTGAATGACCATTTTAAGTGGGCCTCACTGGGACTCCAATAAATTTGGTGTTGTCGTGTACTGGCAAGTTATGAGACCAAATTTTATATTTGGTTTGTATTATTGGGCCTAAGTGCGAGGCTAATACATAGGAAGCATCGATCTCTCTAATGTGTGTTTTTACAATTTGCTTCAGTGAACAATTCATATGAGGCTTTATGAATAGAGTGAGTGCAGATTACAACGCGAGGTCCATCCGGTCCAGTGATTTGGACATGGAGGGTTAGTTTAGATATGAATGGTTTGCAATAATTCAATACCCACTGATGATACAATGTGAAGCATACCCTAAATGCGAAAAAAACATTAAGTTTGTACTAAGAAAGACCAGTTTAGTACATCCCGGATATTTCAGAAGCGTTTGTCTCATATCAACCCATAGTGAGGTAGAGCATAACAACGTATGAGCTGTTACGATATAACCTCCGGTCAACGAAATGGTTGCAAATTGATCAAGCATCACCATGAATCGGTTTTCTGTCTAAGTTTTGACTTAGCCTAATGCTTAGTTAGAACACTTGTTATCTTCGGACTAGATTCGCACAAGGTCAAACGTCACCTACACGAAGCTGAGTTAATCCTTAAATGACATAGTATCGCGACTGTTTTCAATGTCTGGTTATTATTTGCAATTTACGACGACAGGACTGAACCACTCACTGCAATCTTTGTTTTTTGTCAACAACAATCTAGCAAACCTCAAAGACATTTTTCAAAGGTCAATCTCTCGTCTGAAGTGTTCGACCAAGCCAATTTGAAGTATGTTCAATGACGCTCTATTATGGGGAACAAGATGGCAATGTCATGTGAAACATTCGACATATGGCCTCCCTAGCAAAGTTGCAACAATGTACTGGCAATGTACTGCCACATACTGATTTCTCTGCGCCGAATCACAATTTTACGTCTCCTCATGATGTCACCTACAGGTCGGAAATCTCACTTCTCCCACACCTCCAACTACCTATTGCTAAGGCGCGGTCAGAAAAGGATAGCTGTCTAAGTAATATCCGTCGATCATATTGTGTATGATATTGTGCAGGTGTAATCAATATATTTGTTGAAATGTAAGGAAACGCCTTGCGTGTTATCAACAGTGTATTTATCATACATAGATATAACGGATTATTCAACATATTAAAATGACAGACACGTTGCGTCCTCTGTATATGTCGGCATTAGTAGCAACGCGGAATATCGCAAACAATTGTTTCGATACATTTGATAAAACTGTCACTTTTGATGTACACAAATCTCAGTAGTTGCGAATATAATGAGAAATATATCTAGCATCGTATTTGATAATCAAGTTTTAAATTAAGTAAAATCCACACACATTAGACAAGCCAAACACTGATTTCACTGGAAGTAATTGACGAAACGGCTTACAAATATACGAAGTCAATAACAACCCACATATATGTGCAATGACGCCATTTATTCACTATTCGTTTGAGCGGTTTGAGTCAACATGCTCTATGCCATTTAATGACCAACGGCCCTTAGGTTGCCTATGTTACATTTCAACGGATGCTGAATGTTGCAGACTTAACACATATTTGAGGTATGACTTAGAGTGGGCGCGCTTGTACATCATATATCAAGAGCTGTTGTTTTATTCTATCGATGGATAGGATGGAGAAAACCATTGTGTTGATCACGTGATAAAAGTAGATAAAAGAGCCATTATAGATGATTGTCGATTGATATATTACTTTATATTATAAATGGCAACCATTACAAAATGTTCACTGAGGAATTAAGCTGCTACCTTTAAAAGTGGTTTGTGATATATGACAACTGTCATTGGTAAGTGGTACCCCAACTTAAAGCCACCTACTTTTGCATTAATAATGTTGAATTGCAGATTGCTGTATATGAAAAAACTTTTGATAATCACGTAATCCAAGTAGAAACCACGACTTCAAAGTTTTTTGACGCGCCATATCATTCGTAAGGTTGTAAATCGTGATCAAAACGTCCGTTTGGTTGGTAACGCATTGGATGTCAGTCAAGTATATGTAGTTTTCCCATGACAATTAAGCAATTATATGGCAGCTATTGAATGCTGCTACTGTCCACACAATATGTCTTCTGTGGTGTCTCACGAAGATATTGAAAACGGATCAGCATAAGCTAATAAGTCTTGATGATTAACTGACATTATATCGTTCACCGTATGGCCCATCTGCCTGTAATTTACATGACCCAAGGTTTAAGTATATGCATCGACTCTCATATTCAGCCATACCAATCGTTTTGCTGATTTGCATTAGTAATCGTTCAATGCGTCTATTGTGAGTTAGCAGTCCTTGAATTCCGTATGTAGTTTTGCAATTCACTTTAGCATTTACAGCGAATAGAGGGTCCCCATAGAATGCGTTCTAATGTTGGAATTGCACAGGGTAATGATTCAAATATATTCCCTATAGAATGGACCGCTAATTAAACCATAACATCAATTACAGACCCCAATAGTCTCTAACATAAAGTTTGGATTTGATGTAAAACATTGTGATGCGTGCATGCTGTCATTGACGACAAACCGAGCTTACCGTTATTGGGGGAATTTGATATGACGCGCACGGGAATAAACTACGGATTCCCGCAAATGCTGGACCTGATTAGATACGAAACGGCCCTATACAATGAGTAAATAATATCTGACTTTCATCGGCAAATTCTAGTAAGAAACTGACAAATAATAAATACTCGGACTTTGATTATACGCATGGCACAGAAAGCAAAATGCAGTGCACTGTTGTTAATTCTTTCAAATAGCACAGAGGGGGACATCTTCTTCTTTTCCTTGACAGTGCTAGCATGACTAAACAAGATTAATATTACTTATTTCCAAAGACGTATGGTAGCACGATAAATATTATTGTAATATCGCCACACAAAATAACGCAACCCCTGGAAATGATAACACCCAATAAACTTCAAAAAGTGCTGCTTCCATCAAGTCCTTCTACAGGCTAAAGACCCTCCTGAAGATCCTGGTATAGAGTAGGACCACTGTATCCTACTGTATGTCGTAATAAGCGACTAATAGGCGGAAACCTATTGGCCGTGGGTAGCGACTCGTGTCGTTGAACGATGTAATTTGGTGTTTTAATGTATGAGCCACATCTACAACACGCCGATTAAGCCTCGATTTTACTTTGACTAGAGGCTGGAATGGCCTGGCAATGTTACCTTGACTAGAGGCTGGAATGGCCTGGCAATGTTATGCTTGATCTCAGACAACGCGCTATTCAAAAGACGGTCTCCATCGGCTTTATGCTTCATACAATGTTTGTTTTTCAGTAATCCGCTCAAATTACTGTACAGCTTAATGAATTTATATCACCCTAGATTGTCTACTAAACCCTCTACGGGGCCGTTATGTCTCCGCAAACATGTTCTGAATGAGACACTGACCTTGTCCAGTGACTACACTAATCAGAATCAATTACGGCGTATTTACCGATATTTGGAAATTATAACATGACGAATGGATAGTACATACTGAAGAACATTGTTGTTCTATAACTTGAAAAGCATTCCACTAATGCAACATACCTTGATTTTAAATGGAGCAGACATATCTAGCAGTTGCGCTAACAGAAGCAAATTGAACACGATGGTTGCACGATTATATTTTTTTATCAATTCATAGCCATTGCCAGCCGCTGAACATGCGTATTGGTTATTTGTTTAGCTATAGTCATCCCATATCTAACCTCATGTCAAATGTTGATATCACCAACAGTTACTAACAACAATCCTTGCATTATACAAATGTCCTTATCTGATCACTTCACAGTTATTACTGTTCACATATGCAGAACGGAGCACAGAAACGGCAGCCGCTATCTATTGAATATGGTCAGCTGCCAAATCGATTGAGCAGCCTCCGCCAATCGAGCGTCAAAAGCACCCCAGATATGACCAGACAATCTCTCATAATGTACCGATCTCTAGGCAGCAGACAGCCAGATGAGCGCTGTATATAATGCTATCATTTTTACCTCTATGGACAAAGTAGTGAGCAAGCAACTATTGAGAAGGCGTATAACAAGACGCGGTTATAAAATATTGTTAATCTCTTGTAAATTTGTGTGAATCAAATGAAAAAGTTCGAATGAAAATAAGTTTGTGTTCACATTAGTAACGATTTCCTTTTGTCGTTACTGTACCAGTAACGCTAACATACAGTGGTACGGTATGCTTTTCATGCTACTGGAAAAGCCCATGGCTGTTTGCAAGAAACCAAGTAAAGTTGAACCGCTTGGAAATTATTGTGTTGTGCTATGCATGCCGTAACATCATGACGTCGGTAATTATTTATTTCCCCAATAAGTTGGTATAGAACATTGTCTCATCTATTTTGCATTACAAATGCTTGTCGAATATTATATTCATTTCCGACATTGACGAGTATGAGGAAGTATACTACCAAGCATTTTTTCCGTTGTGCCCCTAACAATAAACATAGAAAATAGCTCCTATCATTGAAGTTTTACATGACCCAGTTATTCGATTACAGTGTACAAATCCACAATCGTTTATGTTACATGTTTTGTACATGCATTATTGTTGCGAATAGTGTGACGTCGTTTTGATTAGGCAAGATCAGCCAAAATAATGTTTAATTGCCCCTCACGCTTAATTCGATAAACGTGAATTAATTTGCTATGTTTTAATTTGTTAAACAATGACTGCGGCAGCGCACCCAATGTCTTAGATTATATAGAAACGAACTCGACCCGATCGCATGCTTGATCTTACACCATGTTGCGCAACTATTGTATTGAACTCTGCGTATACAAATATTCGTATGCGAAAAGATATGAAACAACCAGTCGATGATTGTGTGTATGTGTTACAATTGCTTTGCCCTTATTATAATTGGTGCAGCGTATTCCTGAACATTATCGTTATTGTGCACGATCAGCATAACAAAGTTTTCATTGTTTTGATTGACAAATGAGACATTGCTCTAGAGTTGTTGGATGACTCAAGCAACACACTTGACCAAGCCAGTTAAGTTATCAGCTAAATATTTACCGAAAATAGCTTTTGTTAGCGTCGATAAACTCGTTACATAGCTTTTACTGTCTCAAAATGTCAACGACAAAACGACGTCACGAACAGCACTTACTAAAAACAATGGAAACCCCTAAAAACACCCTCGCTTGCTTTTCTACATATGAACGACCCACGGACCACAAGTAAACGCCGTCGATCACGAAATATATCGTTTTACTAGCAATTAAATTGAAATTCTCACTTAGACAACAAGGTACTGATGTGGCTTTTATTTGATCGATGAACGTCTGTCAACAAAGCAACAACAGTATAATAGGCGGCAATGTATCCTCATTTATTTTCTGACATAGACATAGGTCCAAATGCTGTCATTGCGGCGCTCAGTGTTGGGCTTGTTTAGCTCTTAGACAAGCCGTGAATAAAGGATTTGATGACGACTTGGATAAGTGTGGGTTTCTGGTTATTGCACGGAAAACTTTAAAGTTAGCACCGCACAGCACGTTACATGGGGCTCTTTATATGATATAATTACAACAAACATCATCATTCCCGCGTACAACATGTTACCATCATCACTTGTATTGAAATTCGATCACAAATCATGAGCCTTTATCATCATCAACATCTGTTTACGATGTTTGCCTCATGCTTGAAGTGTACGCGACTTACACAACTGTATATAGCTAATTTTTTCCTGTTTTTCTCGAGCTTCCGACAACAATTATTTTTTTGTTTTCCAAGAGAATAATGTACACAAAAAATCACACAAGCATGCTATGGTACATTTGCTGCCAGACGAGCAATACCTGTTACACGTTAACCCGGTGATGCAGGTTATCATTTCGGCAATACATCTAGCAACACCTTGTTTCTGTATTCGGTCTGTGCACATACTCCGGAAGGGTTTTGGTTCATCTAACTGATTAGTGGAAGGCAAGAAATAAGCAACTTATGCCAAGAACACTGAGAGGCTTATTCAATTATTTGACATATCTGTGACACTTAACATGTTTTGACTATGGACAATGCATAAACTGTACACATATAGGTCATATCCATGGATGAAATTTTCAAATTACACTTATAAGATTGATGCGTTGTCATACGGCATTAATACAGCTGGTATCGTTCAACTAATACAAAAGCAAAACCCAAGTTCACAAAAACGCATATTGCGGCATTTTGTAGAAATCTAAACTTAAATCTGCATTATAGCCGTTCAGCACAGTGGAAGCAGCATAGATGGAAATTACAAACGCCTCAAGCTAAAGAGTTTATTTCATGATGCTATACCATGTTTATGAGAAAATTGCGTTATCTTTTGAATGTTGCAAATAACGGAGAAATTTGTACTCATATGATGCATCGTCTGCTTCAAAAAGCATCCCGGCGATTCGATGTTAACGAAAAAGTGTTTAACGTGATTGCATTCCCTACCTGCGTTCTAATAGAGCCAGCATATTTTGTTTTCCATTTTGTCCATTGCAATTAATTATTTAAAATAATGTGCTCAAAACTGCTCACCATTTAATTCACATCGCCGAGGTTACCTTAATCACCTTCTTAAAACATATATGACAATTATGATCCATGTTCTTGTTCACTTTAATTAACCTTTCAAACATAGATTATCTTGGGGATGTCGAGTTACATTAACCTTTGTAATACAAACAACCCAATGGCTTATTGACAGTTTGTATATAATCTTTCCTATTGATGGTAGTAAGACCTGTATCGGTGGTACATAATCGTCATGGTCATATGCAGCTCTTACCCTAAAACAATTCTTGTGAAGAAAATCTGTCATATTGTTTTGATCACAGAAGGCGGAATAGAGCAGGTCAAAATCAATAGCCACCACCGGAAGAGTCGCTATAACGTTTTAGCTGCTAATCAGTTTGCTCAATTATTTCGCTTTTATTTTATTTAAACGAAGGTGACTGCTTATATGTTTTTTCGTGCAGTAAAATAACCGCTTTTCTGACAACCGACCAACTCCAGCTTCTCATGAAGACCCATCCCGTTCATGGCAATCAATAAGTAGATGGAAATATCAGCTTGTATCCAACGACTCCATTCAGCCGCCGTCAATAGCTGAATCAACCTCCATCTAATGAGCGTCTATAGCACCAAATACCACAACCAATTAACCAATCTGTACAGTATCGAGCTGGGGGCATACGACTTTATAAATGAAAGAGCTGGCCAATTGACCGCTTCAATTACTGTCATAAGAGATCCAAAAGGAAACGATGTTTACAAGTTGCTGCTGGCTTGATTGGAAATAGTTGAAATATGGCTCTATATTGCAATGTGCTAGCATAAGTCACTGTAAGCTATATTACTCGGCTATTCTTCGGATTACATGATGCAGCTAAGGTCAGTGTAAATTTCCTAATTGCCGCAATACCTCGCGTTATAGTACGGTTCTGTTGCACACATATTGCGCATAAGCAGCGTTATGTATCACAACAAATCATGCCGAGTCATATTTTGATAAAATACTACATTAAAACCTTTTGTTTACATGCTCCCTCGAATCATGATATACATATCATTATACCTTGTGCCTTTACTACAGCAGGCAATCGTCAACGTTTCTCAATCATACCTCCTGCATGGCTTTGTCAAAAGAATTTTTCGATTCCATGATGTCAGGGATATTTCGTATTACATGTGTAGCTTGTAAACGTTTTTAATTATAACAACATACAATATAAGCAATTAGTGTTTCAGCGGGGGTGACCGCTCATATGAACCATAAGCTTTTGACTTGTTTTCCTTTTGTTTACTATATAGGCGGCGGTTGTTGTATACACTTGCAGTCGAATATGGTAGTATAAATTTGCCTGATCCAAAATATTTTCCCAATAGATAAAACTTTACTAATAAAGTAATGCATATTGGCGCTACAAACGACTGCTTGTCTTCCTTTCCCCATAAATATCCAATAACGCTTAAGCACTAAAACATTCGCCAAATTAAGTAGAAGTAAATTTTGAGCCAATGACTATCAGCCGTTCGGTTTGAAGCGCACATTCAGCTATACTTGATAATGGAAGATATGCTACCCAGTCAGATACGTATTGTTATGGTTACAAGAGGATGGTATAAGCGTTTGATCGTATTCCGTTCGGTTTGAAGCGCACATTATATTCGGCTATACTTGATAATAGATAATATACTACCCAGTCAAGTGCGTATTGCGATGATGCTGAATGACTGATTGTTTCCACGATTCCTTGTTCTTACCAACAATGCATCCATATATGCAGTCATTTGGATCCCAGTACGCCTCAGTCACGTGACGAATAGTCTGCTACAGAGATAATAATTCAATGTAATGTAGCACAATGAGAAACAGGTAAATGGTGTGCTATAATCGATGGCTCAAAGCATTATGTTTCGGCATATTCACCGGTAGGCTATGTATTAAAAACCGGTTTATTATCATTTGAAAGTACAGAGTAGACATTCAGTTATAACTGCACGTATCATTTACCTCGTGTGAACATTTATCATCATACGTCCATCAAAGCGACAGTCTCCGCATGCCAATTTAACGGATGGCTTTCGATCACATCAGGTTCTAATTTGGAACGATGGACTACTATCAATAATGACAATAATGCTGCAAGTGGATTGTGTAATCAATAACTAGTCGTTAAATGATCCTTGTGTTTCAAATATCGGCAATTGTGTAGAATAATTTTGGATATCAGCAGATCGCGTCATGTGCAGGGCCACTTGCTATTTAAACCTTGCATGGCGCATTTTGTTTGGCAGACAATTTGCCGTTGGGTTACTGATTAGACGGCACCTACCGCGCATTGCCAAATTAGCCATTTGCACGCATGTGCTACATGCTCTAGTTTATGTCAGTGACCCCAGCTATCCTCTTATACAACTCATATTACCTGCCTCACTTGTAATAAAATAATGTGTATCGTATCTATCAAAAGCCCATGGTCAACATTAGGTACTTAACCTCTGTTCCTAAACCGCTTTACATGTCGGATACGATTGACGTTATGTGATAAAATTCGAAAAAGAGTTGCACTTATTGTGGCCTGCATTTAATTTGCTCTTTTTCTTGAATACAAACCTTTTCCGAGACAAAACATTAATTGGCTTTAAAATTACGTACCAACAATGGCAATGCAATACATGCCTGGACAGGGTTAACTCACTCATCAATTAGAGGAATCAGTAACCATGGAAGCAAAGACCTTCGTTAACGATTTGATGATTTTCAGTAATACACAATATTTTATATATCATTGTTTTTTTGATGGTGATAACCATGATTGTAAATGATTGGCTACCATTTGTTGCTTATCGCGCATCATAGCACGATATGGGTAGGATATGTTACATTGTGTTAACCAATCGCGGTTGCTTACACCTTCCCCGAAGATAGAGATTTTAGTTAAAGCTTCTATTTATCACGTAAGAGAGCGGGCAGCTGTGTAACCTAATGCCCGGCTATTTATCATCCCTGACAAGTCTTCATAAAAAGATAAACGCTTTAAACAGTTAGCAAGTTTCGATTAATGATGTCATCATGAGCAGCTTTGCTGTTAGTGAAATGCAAACCATCCAGTACAGTAAGCAGATCATACATCTTTAATTATCTCGTGATTGCATGATTGTGCATACACTCAAACAAATGTCGCTGGCCGCATTACGCGACCTCATTCGCCCCAGTATCTCTTTACTTGTTACCGACTGTATAGATACAATTTAAATCGTTAATATGGATAAATGATGTAAACATCAAGCGTTTTGATTCTTTCAATGTTCACCAATAATACGAAAATCAACTGAGGAATTTCATCCGTACATTTCTCGCCCATTGGTCCAACCGAACCAAGAAAGTGCAGTCTGATACGATACCGGTTATTGGGTTGATGGGCCAAAGCTCAGTACCATATCAATGTGCGATAAACCATTTCACTTCTTATATACCATAGACACGTTGACAAATTAGTCATACCAAGTTTTTGAAGCGTAACACTGGTGATGCTGAGTAATTCAATCAAGGGCCTAATCGATGCATTATACACCAGCATCCTCCCTATCTATTTTATGGCGCTCCATAGTTTGGCATACTTGTAGTCATCTTTGGTACTTACAATATAATTCAATTGTAAAATGTTTAGAAATCTTATGTAATAATGCATTACCACTATATTTTTTAAATAAGAAAAACCCTGACAATGTAACGTATGTTCTCGTGGTAGAAGCAATACATTCAGAGGCATTGGGCATAAGCACATTATGAAAGAAGACCAATGTCTTGCACTAACCATATTGAAATCAATTGCTGATGAGAATAATATTGATTCATTGAACAAAACGTTCTTTGCTGATATATAGTTATTTCATCATAAATACTTTGAAGGACAGTACCAATAAATATGGTTAAAGATGATGTTGGACCGGATTTAGAAAGATCCACTCCATAGCATACTTATGTATTATGTAACATTCGCATGTTCTATAGCAAAGTATATATAACTTATATTAAATGGAATTAATGAGCATGAGATAAACGATGTACAGGCTTAAAACGACAGTTTACGCTCACCCCATCACATGAGGAATATAAAATTACCCGCTTTGTACTCTGATCTATAAATGCAGAACTTGACACCCATGAGCTAGTACAAGATGACTTGTCCGTACTTTTAAGAGTTTAATGAGTTCATTGGAAGAATGACAGAAGGGTAAATTGCTTGAAATACGTGTCGAGTATAGACGATAGATTCTTAGGGGAACAATTAACAGGACCGCGGGGGCAAATAATTGCTACTTACTTTCTCAATCACCTCTATAAATGGCTCCTAACAACAAAGATGGACCAATGAAGTTTTCCGGCCATGTTTGAGATTAACTGAATAGCGATCAGATAGTGACAAACTGAATATAATTAAAGAGTTGAACATCTATCTTTATAACATGTAATGTACAACAGATAATGTGGCGATCAAAGTTTCAGGTCGTCCTAGAAGGCATTATATAGAAGGCACCAACTATCGTGTTACTGAGTATGTACAATTGTTTGTAGAGATATTGTCTCTGTCGAAGACCGAATGGTCAGAGGCGTATTGACGTTGTTTTGTTTGCCGCAGGAATATGATTTATAATGACCCAACTTTTGTCCGGGGCTAGAAAATATGGTAATATATCACACAATTATAGCAAAGACACTACTGCACGCATTGTTGTGGTCATATGAGAATTTACAGTTTATTACAGAAAAGTTTGCAACTAAGCACCAGCATCACAAGGCGAGTTATATGGGTGCTTTTTACAAACGAGCGGTATGGTCTCTGGTTTTACTGATGGTTATACGACAACACTGCTACCAAACATTGCTTGACACTATGATGATGTTCGCAACATGTGCAATTTAAAACTACGTCTAGGAGTTATTTGTATTCGACTCTAGATTTAGTTTCACCAAGCATCGTCTCTAATGGAGAAACAATATTGCACAGAGGTTCCCTTGCATTCATATCTTGCAGGAGGAGTCGATAATCAATTTCATATTATGCATGGTCTATAACGTGTAGATTTGTTTTGCCGGAAGCCGTTGTTTGTCAACAGACCATTGGTGTTTTGCTATTTAATTTTGTTTAAGAGGACACTAAACCACACTAACACTAGCTCTCTTACATAATTAAGCACTTGCCAATGTATTCCTACAAGATAATGCTGTGCTGAACGTCTGAATTCAAGATACAAGAAGTCATGTTAACATGCTTAATGTAATCAGACGTAACAATCCCATTCATTAATTTAGCAACTAACGGCATATTATGTTTACTGAAGCATCATTGCATACTGTTTTGATAATCAGCTATGCTTGGATAAGCAACGCATTATACGTGTTATAATACTTGCGAGAAACAGAAGGGGATTAGCGCATGTCTGTTAGTCACCCAACGCAGCACACAAATAGCACACGAGAAGCAATACTGCACCTTCCCCAAAAATGAGCGGACAGCTGTGCAGCCTAATGCGCGGCTATTTATCATCCCTGAAAAATCTTCATAAAAAGACAATCGCGTTAAACAGATAGCAAGTGTTGATCAATGTTGTTATCATGAACAGCTTTGCTGTATGTGAAATACAAGCCAATGATTAGCGAAGGCAGATCATATTTCTATAATGATCATATATATGTGCATGCACTAAACAAAATGTCGCTGGCAGCATTGCGCATCCTCATTTGCCCATGTATCACTTCACTTCTAAGTTTAATCATTACCATGGATAAATGATACAATATTTTGCGTTTTGCTTCTCTCCATGTTCACCCACATATGAAACGTATTTCAACGGTACATTCCTCTCGCCCATTGGTCCTACGGGAACACTAATGGGCAGTCTGATACGATACCAGTTAACGGGTTGATGGGTCGATGCTCAGTGCCATACCAATGTGCGTTAGACCATTTTACCCTTTGCTGCCATAGCCACGTTGAGAAATTAGTTCCCAATCGTGTTTTACAGTAGAGTGGAACTAAATAGCTTACGTATCAAAGATAAAAAATAAATCAATGTTATATAAGCAAATGAATTAGTATGGTTAGTGCCAGACATAGGTCTCTTTTCATATCGTGCATATGCCCAGTACCTCTGAATGTATTCCTTCTAGTATGAGAACATCAGATAAATTGTCAGGGATTTTATATCTGAAAAATATGGTGGTAATGCAATATATCAGAAAATTTTTTAACAGTTAACAGTCGAATTATATTGTCGTCCAAATACTTACTGCTGGTGCAGTTATTCACCCTGAATAGTGTATGGCGCAAAAGAGGGCCCAGTAGGACGAATACGCAAATGTTTTTGCTTGATGATTTATCTATCGGATTATCTGCATCACTGGGTTTATGATTCTGCTGCCACTAACGTCACCAAAAGCTGCTAGTGTGGCAGCAGATTTACAAAGCATGTTTGCATTTTTTTTTTGCATCGTCCTGGTCGTCCGTGGAATTGCTATTGAGGCTGTTAGCTCAGCTTCATCTTCAAGAAAACCGGCAAATATATTGATAATGAACATAGCAGAGCTGAAAAACAGTTCAAACTGAAAAGGCTTAGAATGACAGTTTGCAATCACCTCGTCAAATGAGCAATATAAAATTACCCTCCGTGATCTATATATGCACAACTTCACATAGATGAGCTAGAACAAGATGACTTGTCCATACTACTGGGAGTATAATGAGCACATTAGAAGAATGACAGAATGGTAAAATGCTTAAAATACGTGTCAATTATAGACGATAGAATCTTCATAAAGGTGGCATTCAATTGCTATTTAATTTCTGAATGATCTCTATAAGTTTGTCTCAACAGCAGAGATGAACAAATGCAGTTTATCGGCCAAGTATGAGATTAACTAACTAGCGATCAGATGGAAACAAACTGAATCTGATTCAAGAGTTCAAATCAATCTTCATAACCACGAATGTACACAATTTCTGAACAGATAATATGGCGATCGAAGTTTTGTGTCGTCCTAGAAAAAAAAATATAGAAGGCTCTTGATGTGTTAGAAAACAGAGAAACACCCCAAACACTGTACCATCTATCGTGTTACTGCGTATGTACAATCCCCCATGTACGTATTATATTTGTCCACCGCCGTACGTCTTGCGTAGTCATTAGTAAACAAGACAAGTTGTGCATAAAATGATAAATGGGCCAATATTTAAGATGCTACACAAATCAATCTGGCGCTTAGCACAATGATTTTAGACTAAATCTAAATGGCAAAAGCCGCACATCAATAAAGTGCGCTCGACTTTTCGGCATAACGTAAGCATATAACATTGTGTTAGCTGCAAAGGATGTCGATATCAGTATATCATCTGAGTTATTGTCATTCCGAATGTCTGTAGCTTTAAGCAAAGCTTTCACAACGACGGACTGGAAATATTAAATGACATCGCTCGGGAAATCATTATCGCCAGTTAAACACAACGGGTTAATTACGCCCCCTAAAAAAGTAATAAATCAGGCGCTGACTTTCTCCAAACGTGACCCACTCATTAGATACCTATCGACCAGAACTTTGCATGGGTCTCTCGGTTAATCTTTGTCATGGCTTGTTAATAGTTTGCTTAGATACATTCCTCATATTTATTTGGAATTCAGGAGCGGTACCATTAGTACCTGTACAGTACTACGCTGAAACATTTTCAAAAGAAATATCTGATTAATTCCTGGTGTTGTTAAATCATTTCGTCTAAAACGACATGGAAAATCCTACTCCCCTTGTTAACAGAATCAAGCATCTCGTTCCGTGGCAATCAATGAGCGGTTGGAAATAACAGCCGCTATCTAACAAACCTATTTAGCCGTCAATACCCAGAGCAACCTCCATCAAATGAGCGTCTGGAGCAGGAAATATCAAGAACATCAAAGAGCTCTGTAATATAGAAAACTCGAGGTATGCTATTACACAAATTAAAGAACGCCATAAGGAGTCGCAATAGATACGTGTATTATACCTTGCTGCCGGCTTAATTGGATGAGCGATGTGTAAACTTAGTCCTCATTTGTAAGGCCTGCATTATTCAGTGTCAGCTATATTTCTCGGTTATTCTTTCGAGTTGAAACATACGCCCAATTTTACAATGCCACATGCCAGGTCAACTGTCTTGTCGCTTATATATTGAGCACAAGAAGCGCAATGAATAGCCGCTCACTGGATTCAACTACATTTCCCCTAAAATTGTCATCATTATCTTGCTCAATAAAAACTATAGGACTAAAGTTTAGCAACCAGCCACCACATATTGAGCGTTAGGGAGAAGATATCAAATGCAAGACACTAAATATTTTATATAACATATTCGTTAATTACAGACACAATTACTTCACATTTATGGTAAACAACAAAAGGTCACTCGATCCCAGACCTCGGATTAGTTAATCAGTACTATGGGGAGACTTTGGAGTAAAGTATAGACCGGGGGTCACAGTTTGCTATTAACAGACAGATCAGTTAGCATTCGCTTATTATCTGTCAGCTTGTGTAATCATCTGGTACTTCAAGCAAAACCAGACGTTCGCAGAAGAATCAGCGTAGGAGGTTCTGTGGTGAGATCTTGTAATGGCACAGGGACCAGAACAATATAGCAATATGCGGCCTTCAGATTTGCGTGTGGGCATTTGTTGCATTAGCTGTATGATATCACAGTAACCTTCGACTGATTTTTTTATATAAATGGTGCACATGTGTTTTAATAATGATCGCACCTGCTATCCTGAGCCATTTCAATACGCTTGCGGGTTTCAACAGGCTATAATTTATGTTGATTACGTATATTTCAGAATGTACTCCAGGATAAGTTTATTGATGTTATGTTGCATACGAAGACAGAATGGTCAGAGGCGTGTTTGGTTTGCCGCATGAATATGATTTATAATGACCCAACTTTTTTTTGGGGCTGGAAAATCAAGCAATATAAAAAACAATTGTAACAAAGACGTTTTATTGATTTACTGCTTGTCGAATGTTAAATCAATCGCATTACGAATAATATGTCGACCAAGAATATGCATTCTGCTAATGAGATACCTGCATTCTGCTAATGTGACACCTTCTGCCAATGCGAGACAAACGCTGTAATCCTTCCTGGGTTGGCTAAGTGCGCCGATGATATGGGTATTTTGGAAATCATAATATCAACAACGTGATTTGCTGGTGATAAATGCGTCCGCTCCAAAACGTAATAAATAACAATTATAGTCGTGTGATTCTAGGGACTCACACTTTGTTTATTTTTTAAAATGTATATGTAAAATATATTTATATCAAAACTGCACACATATCAGTGCGTTATAAACACTCATTAATGACGCCTTTTCATCATCTATGACATTCTCTAGTGCATCAAAAGTCGATCGCCGCCCAATACCTCAACTTGGAAATCCCTCAAATATACCTAACATTCCCTATATTGCACGTTGATCGACATTATGATGATGATAACAATGTGTGCAATTTCAAACAACTTATATGAGTTATTTGTTGTCGAATCTCACGATAGTTTCACCATGCACCGTCTCATATGGATAAAACATATGGCATAAGGGTTCCCTTGCATTTATAGATCGCAGGAGATGTTGCTAGTTAATTCTACATTACTCATGGTCCATAACGTGATGATTTGTTTTGCCGGAAGCCATGGTTTGTCAACAGACTATTGGTTTTTTGCTATTTAATTTTGTTTAAGAGGACACTTAAACCACCCTTAAACTAGCTATCTTACATAATTAAGCAAGAAACAGCCGGGGACTAGCGCACGTCTGTAATTCGTCCGACGCAGCACACGAATAATACATTGTACTTAGTAATTAACATATGATAAGCATCATCATAAATGCCGGACTTTTGCAGCAATAACACTTAAAGCAATCTAGACTACTAACAGAGGAGTTACATTTGCTACGACTACTGACACGACGTCAATGCAGGCATTATCTTTGCATATTTGTGAAGAAGGGGGCTGTCTTTTTCAGGTCCGCGCAGCCAATTATCTTTTGTATTATCAAGAAAAATATCGCTGACATGTTTTGCATCCTTTATGGAATCATTATATGAATTCTTGTCAACATGTTTTCAATACAACTAGAGCCTTAATGACTGAATGGATTATTAGAAAACGATATTATTAATTCTTTACCTGAATATAGCTCAGTTACATATCAACAGTGCCGCGGAAAATGTATGCAAAGGTATTGCTATGAGCTGATGTAAGGCACAGAAGATTGTGTAGTTGATGGTGCTAAGGGTGCTGTAGTGGCCCTGTGCGACGCTACACGATGGGGTGGTTAATGGTGCTAGGGGTGAGTAGTAATGCTGTGTGGTGCTACATGACAGAGTAGTTAATGGTGTCTGGGGTGCTATGGTGGCGCTGTACGATGCTACATGACAGAGTGGTTGGTGGTGCTGAGGGTATTGTGTTGGTGCTGTACGGGGCTGCATCGATTGTTGGCGGTGCTTTATTGTATGCGTTTATGCTTACGGCTAAAATGCACCCGGTTCATATTCTAATGATATGTTACCGGCCACATGTTTTAACGTTTCAAAACAGCGGGCACATTCTATGACTGCAATAAAATGGTTGAATTGTTTTGTCGGGGTGACCATAACTAATACGGCTGACATAAAAAAAAAGAGTGAGTACGAAGGCGTGTTTCTACTAGCCGGTGTGCCTTCATGTATCTGAAACATTCATAACGAACAGAAGACTGATAGTTTATCAAAAGTTATAGCAATATTCAACATTAAATGACAAACCCCGCTTATACTATAGGGTCGTGCATTACATCGGAGATGGCATTTGTCATTCATCGGAGATTCATGCCAGTATAACATTTAATCAATAGCTGGTAATTTTCATTAAGTCTAAGTGATAAAGAAAAGTGTTACTTTATTTAAATGGCGTATAGCAATTAGAATATTGATGTTGCCTCGCACAATGGTTCCGTTTCTGTAGCGGAAGTGCAGGAAGTGTGCTGATAAGTTAAGCCGCGAACGACCTTACAATTGACGATTGTCTTCTCTGTTCATGATGGCACCAACATAGATAGAAACTTGCCTTTGCGCATTTTCTATAAAAGGCTATTTTATATGCTTTGTCGCACTCTCTATATTCGATGGTGAATTACACGCCAATAAATCTGGCGCTTTTTCTTGCTATCTCGCCCCACAAAACGGATAATTAATATTGGTTTATAAAGTACTTTGATCATTCGACGACATTGTGACGATTTGCTGATACAGAACATATATGTGCCTTGAAATTACTTGCAAACGTAGTACCATCACTCGTACGATCTGGCTATTGCACTGTGAACATACCAAGCATTGGATACATGATGATATTTGATTTGTACGTGTCTACAGCATCGCCGGGATATAAACTGCCTTAAATGACAACAGAGGTTGCAGGGTGTTGTGTTGGCGTTCTGTGGTTTTTTGCACCAGATTGCCTCTAACAGATAACATCATTTGGCCAGTTATGCGCAGAGCCGAGTTATGAGGCGATTTTATGCGATTGCGTTGTGTGTCAAAGAATGTTTTTAGATTGCAGGATTCAAAACCGATTTCGGAATTATGACCCAAGTCATATTGCTGGGAACATACGTAAAGACGGGCATTTTAGTGATGCTCTCCATACATTGTATCTTCGTTACCTCTAAGCGTTATATTTTAACTTAATACCATGATTCATATTGGTATCAGGATGAAACCGCTACGCAAAATTCCCGGTTCGTATGGCGAAGTCGCTGACCCGCGTCAACCAGACTCGGGCCAAAGCAATTGACCACGGTATCCGTAATGAGCCTGTGGCTTGGAGGAATATGCAGAGTTGACTGGGACCGAAGTCAAGCCATGTGGGATTGTAGTGTCCCAAACACACCCCTACCTCGCATGCTCACCAGATGGGGTTGTGTCTGATGACATGATTGTTGAGGTCAAGTGTCCCTACAGTACCAGGGACAAACCTGTCACTCCTGTCTCAGTGTCATACCTGGTCAATGAGAACAACCAGCTCGCCCTTAAAGCCAGCATGACTGCTATTACCAAATTCAGGGCCAGTTGTTTTGCACGAACAGTCAACTATGTCATGTTGTGGTGTTAACGTCTCAGAGTATGTAGATTGTCCCAGTTACCCGTTACGATGACTTTATTACTACTATGATTTCAAAGTTAGAGGTGTTTTTCTGAGACTATTTCAAAGATGCTATACTTGATTCAATGATCTTTGACAATTTCTCTTACTGAGTAGTCCTGTGCACTGATTTCTTTTTTCGCTTAGGAATCATTTACCTGCATATTGCATGTGGTGGAATGTATAATAAACTCACAAAACTGGAAAAGTACCAAGTGTTTTAATTGAATTATAACCAATTAACCCATTGGGGTTCAATGAAGGGGACAAACATGAATAGGGTGAAAAACAATTATTTCTTCAACAGTATTCACGTGTAGGGTTATTATAGATTACATTCTAAGGCATATGGTATAAAAGGACTACTACATATCACCTTTCATTCAGATTCATATAATATCACACCCTGAGTGGGATAGACATACACAGTCACACTTCACAAAACTAAACTTCACTTTAGGCAGTTGTGGGGACGATGCACTGCCGAAAGTTACATATAACAAACAAAGATTATGTCAGAGGAAATTTTGATCTTACAGTAGATCATAGGTTCCACCAAGATTTTGAAGATTTTCCCCAATCCTATTATCCGCTCAATGTGCACCCTCTTGCTGGAGATCTTCCGATCTCTCTGCACCACTTTCCCTGTCAGCTGATTCTTCTTACTGAAAAAGGTTGGTTTATTTACGGTGATATCATAGTGAGCAAATAAGTCCGGCATGACAAAGCAATAACCAAGTCACCCTGGTCACACATTTCTGGCAGTTTTTTCCTTTCCATCACATGCCTGTCACTGCATGGTTGCGCCGCCATAAGAGGGAGACACATAGGACACTAGGCCTCCTGGTGTAGCACCCACCACCACCTTCATTGTGTTTTGGTTCTTGTACGCAGGAAAAGTGGCCTAGAAAACGGTATACCTGGGACCTTTGATCTCGACTTGGCCAGTTGTCCGTCGCCGGTCGGCTCGTTTCACAGCGTTTCGTTCGCTACGGAGCATTGACAGTAACCGCTAAATTTTCGTCACATCTCTTGTATTTACAGTACTACGCGACAGCTTTACCCTAAAACTTTCGTCGACCGTGGGAAATCTCTGTATTTCTCGGAAAAAAACGCGCGGTCTCTACGTCCGAAGTAAACGCGCACAGAACTGGAGGTCATCAACGATGGTTCGTTATATTGCCCTCGGAGCTTGGAGATCACACATAAGGGTGCTCCTTCACCGCGTCTGTATTACTGTGTGGCCGGAGATTGATAATCATATGCCTATCACATCGGCTCGATTTTACTATAAATGGAGATTTGTTGAAGCGGACATTAACAAATGCCTAAGGTGCTGTGCGTGGTATAGCGCGAGATGGTTCGTTATAGCGTTTTATTCTGGAATAAAATTATCATGGCCATTGCGGGTTGAACAGATCACTTGCTACAAGCAAATGCTGCACTTTACTTCATTTGCGTACAAACGGAGATTTAAACACACTCTGCCATTGGTGTTAAAATTATACAATTGCTTACGTTACTTTACTTCATTGCGTACAAACGCAATAAACACACGTCTAATAGCATTTCGATTGAATTGCATATTAGATTAAACGTACTGCCCTTGTCATCCCGGGGTAGACCATGGCCGCTGCTCAGCGCTAATATGAACGCTTGTGTAAATCTTATTTTGATTAATGATTCTAGTATTATGCAACATGACTGAAAATGCAAAGAAAGCCCAAATATGTGGAACTGATCACATGTCTTAATGGTGTAATCTTGTGCAGTGATTCCACTGATTCAGGTGGTGACTTGGTCTCACTTTCCAACAGGCTCTTATGTGTTCCATGTGTCATAACCATGGATCGCACAATTCATCACTTGTTTAATTGGCGATCGTTTCACGCCTACGACATGGCTTGGTGTGGAAATAAGAACCTGACGTTATCAATTATCTTAATTCTTATCGTTTAAATGTGCACAACTGCAACTTTCCGCAAACAATGCATTTGTCAAATGCTAGTACAAATATTCATCTTTTTACATCACATGTGGCCGTGACACAAAATGCTTACAGTCATTGAGTTCATCAATTGATATTATGTGATTAATAATCTTCCATGTGATGTAATCTGCGCCTCAGGGTTGGTTCAATAAACACCTGATGATTGAGGGTAAACCATCCCGCTGGACAACTAACAGCAACCTAAATCAATTATCAAAAACTAGCAACGGACGTTGCTGTTGTCACTGTGTTTTTATACAAAAGATGGCTGAGGATTCTGCATTAAAGCTCTGATTACACCCCCGGTGATACCTTGGAGAGAAAGATTTGGCGGCTTGCACCCTGACCTATCCTGTGGTATGTCGTTAATCAACAATTATGGGGTTGGCACATATTTGTCAATGTGTTTCTGGGCGGTGACTACGTCTCTATTCAGCAGCATTTTTTCGACAATATTGACTAGCCTCAGTGAAGCTGCATTCATTGGAGTATGGTGAATAAACTCAACCAGGGGAAAATGTCAGATCATCATAAATGACGGAGATCAGCATAAGCTCGCTCCATAACTACCGCGCCTCTATAGCCTTTACTGCGTTCATTCATCTCATTTCCATTAGACACATATTGTATTTGCAAACGAATGTTAACATTTATGCAGGGCGTGTAACACCCACAATACGTTGGTTGTATCCATGGTTATTGGTCAGTATCACCAGTAAATGAACATTCGAATAACAATTATAATAGTGAAACATCGCGCGTGAAATTTAAATTCTTAATTAATAGCAAATGCGGTATCGACATTTAAACATTATTTTGGCAAATAAGCAATCACGACGCTTTACGCATTGTAGTTCACTGGGACGCGTTCAGCTCGTTTGTGTTTTGTTTATTTATCTGAAATATACTAACATGCACGCAGTTGCCTAATATGTAGAAATAGTAATACGGTATGCACACTTAAGACTCAAGAGAGCAGTCCCTCCCGGTCGATTCTAATGATACACATAAGATATTGCTTTCCAAAATAAAGCAAAGACAGCAATAAAGATAATTTTATTGCCATGCGATGTTGCCCAAACATCACCACTCAATTATGCAATTATGTATAACATCGCATAATATATCACCTTGTACCAGAGTTCTTAAGTATTTATATATTGTATATGGATCTCTTTGCAAAGGCGCCTATAATTTGACAAATGATCCCTGCAACGAGTGTAGAGAGCCAACGTAGATCACTTCTATGATAATGGATGTACCAGAATTGTCTGCTGCCCGGGGCAAGAGTGGTCTTAATGTGCAATGACGTTGTTACTGGGCATCTACTTAATTGTATAATGTTATCATCGCATCTAGCTGAAGCCGAAAATCACTTTTATCGATCGTCTGGCCTTACATCGATTCGTGGACCCACAGCTAGATCAAATGATAGATAATTGGGTTCATCATGCATTCATTTAGAATGAATTCGATTCAATATGTAAGAATGTCAAAGGGTCGTTATTACAATCACTTTACCTAACTTAGTCACATTGCCGATCTAGTATGTTGATTAGCGCAAAAATTAGATAATAGGATTAATTTATTCAAGTAAATACGCATGTGGCAACATATATCATGGTCGGACCACTCTCAGGTTGATTACGAGCAGCTCAATGAGTGTTTTTGTCAATCCCTCGATTACACGGTGGTGGTGAATTAGCCATAACGTTCATTTCCTGGTTAGACAAGATAAATGTGAACGTATCTGAGCGTGCTGCCCAGTACTACTCTGATCAACAGTTACAGTTTCAAATATTAACGTCTGATACAAGACAATAGTTGTAGGATCTGATCGTACCGAAGCAGCGCTGTACTATATAAGCTTCTTATTGAATAGCTTATGGATATGCATCTCCCCATGTGTAGCTTAATTTACATGTAATAGCACCTAATCATTGTCAAATATACACAGAGACAACCTGTTCTCAATAGTGCTGCATTCTGCACAGCTTCTGATAATTTCGTGCGCGTCTAGTGGGCTTATAATATGTATATTAAGCTTGCCAGGCAATATGCTATAACTGGTCGTTGGTCATAAGCATATGGATATGCACATCTTATCAGATGAATGAGTGGCTGTTTTCACTTCTGTTGATAGTGTGCCAATGTCGTGCATAGTCAACTTGCTAGTGAAATGCCACTGTAACCAATGGGTTTAATACAGGAAAATCAATGATAGCAATTAATCCATTATTTTTAGAAGCAAGTGATCAATGGGTATAATAAATTTTATATTATGTTCATTACAATTGTTGCCGTTGTAATAACCAACACCAAATCCAACCGAAGGTGATCGAAGAATACGATACTGTGGTTTATCCATAATTTGACGTCGCATTACAATGTCGCTAAATGAATTGTCCGAATGAGTTGACATCCGAACAGTTTCTATGGACAAGCCGTATCCAATATGCACATTATAATATTACCACATTAATGTATTGCCAATACTAATACTCAGATCAAAAGGCATTACAGTTGCCTTAACGCGGTGTTGGAACGGCGATAACGGGTGCAGTTGACAATTTCATTCGGCCACGAAGCTCTTCGTGGAGTTCATGTATTGGGTCGGTAGCCCGCAGGTACCAGATGCAATGTGTTCCTTGATTGATGTTTTGACCCCAGGGAGAATAATGCGGTGCGGTGTATATGCTCCAAACCAGCCGTTATGAAATGAAATATGTAGTTAAGAAATGCATCTAACACGGTCGATGGGCACATTAACAATTTATTTAGCAGTTATAATGACTGCAGCGCTAATAGTGATTACGTGTATAGGAAATAATAATTGGCTCGTTACCTTTGAGTCACATTAAGACCTTTGGAAAACAGGCTCTTCGATTTTTGCCAATCAGTATACTGATGGCCGATCAATAGGCATAACTTATGCCATTATCTTCTGCGACTGATTCTTAACCAGCCAATTTGCCGGCAGCCGCTACACATACAAAAAGGTCAAATGGCGCTGACACAAAGAGATTTATGCATTTCTCATGGCTTTATATCTGACGTCGCAAAACGATTAAGCAATTTATTTGACTCATAAACAAACATGAACAACACAAAGTAATAAACATAGCATGCACGTGGTGAACCATTAGTCATATAAAGAAACATAAAGTACAGTAACGACCGATGTCCGGTGCAGGGGAGACGAAAATGGGGTGACTCAATCATTGCACCTGTGAAATAACAAAAGGCTTCCATGAGATTCAATAATTTTCTCACAACTTCAGCGTAAGGAAGATTCCGCCTTCATGTACAGTAAGATTCGAATTCATGAAAATTTAAAATCTGGAAACGATATCATTCATTCAAATATATACAATATATATATATATATATGCATATATATATATATATATATATATATATAGATATATAGATATATATATATATATATATATATATATATATATATATATATATATATATATATATATAATATAACCCGCCTTCACTGTAAGATATGTTTATTCATGAATATATATATTGATATATATCATTCATGATAATATATATATTCAACAAGATAGTATATATAGAATAAAGATTCCATGATATATATGAATCTGATATGTTTAATATATATTATCTCTCTCTATCTCTCTAGTCTATATATAATATATATCTATATATATATATATATATATATAATATCTCTTATATATCTATATTATCTATATCTACGTATCTCTCTTAGCAGCAACTTGATATGCTTACTAGGAAGTATGCCCCAATGAGGCTTCACTGTAAGTAAGATGATAATGCATTCGAAATATAAAGCTGGTCACCGTCGAAACGATATCATTCATGCAAAAAATACAATATAATATGTCCCTTTCTATGATTAATGCATATAATGATTTATACGTATATATGCTTATTTATGGGTATATATATATATATTATAGTATATGGTCGATAATATGATATGTATATATTTATGTATAGTAACTAGATATATATAGATCTACTATATATATAGATATAGACATTTATTTGATCTCTATATATAGCCTCATCGATCTCTATCTCTATGTATATAATATGTGCCTTCTTTTAGTGGTCTCGATATATATATATATTATCTAGATATATATCTATATAGAGATATATATATATATCTATATCTCTTATATATATCTCTCTATATATATATATTCTATATATATATATATATATATATATATATATATATATATGGTCATATAGATGGCGGAGCGGATCTATCCCCTCTTCAAAGAACGGAGAGCTTCGAAATGTCAAGATCCTAATCGGAAGATACAGTCAGTCATTTGATTTGCATCTTTGGACCGATCCGCCAAATGGGGCCGAAAGGCGACACCGCTAAGCACTGCGCCATTGGAACCAGCAGAGGGTGACAGCATATAGACTACTTGGCATTATCGTTTGACGGTGACGTTGAGCTGATATATGATGTTTCTCCCTGACATGGCCTGAAGGATGGATAGAGAGTATGTGTTTAGATCTTTGACAGGTTGATGGACAGTTAACGAAGGAATGAACAACGCATATAGTGTGAATACAACAGGTCAGGAGTCGATTGTATAATATACAAAGATAGCACATGCTGTTGCTGTGGTGCACCTCATGGCACAATAGTGGCGATGTGGTGTTTGTTTGATGATTACGTGTTGCAAAGGTGCGATGCCTGACGCGTTGAGGCGCCTCGGTGATACGGACCACGTGTTTGGTAATGCTGAAGCATGAAACGTCCCAATACTTTTGCATAGATTACTTTTTTTAAAGGTAGTATATTGTGCTGTCAACAAGTGATTTCAAAATATGCCCTTTTTTGGTGGACAACTTTACGGTATAACACTGATCAGGCAAATTGTACAGGATCATATTTCTTTTTGAATACATGCTGGTCGCGAGACTATCATAAAACCCTACTCCGTAATTGTATTACGGTGAAGCATCAACAAGAATGGCTGTCATTTGCCCCTAGATTTGTCTACTACATTAAATGTGACAACCGCCGCTGTCCATCAAAACCCAATACACAGTTAATGTAGGGGCATTGTCAAGCATATAATCGTCGCGGGTAATGTATGGCTAAATTCATACCCGATTATGGCTACAGCGGCAATAGATCATTTCTGGAAAGATGCCACCCATCAAGAGATTGGAACTTAAAATGTTAAACAAATCATCCCCCTGTATAAGACCGCGGTCCCTGTTAAGCATATAGAAAGCCCCTCTGAATGAAACATATCAGTAAGTCACCTATTATGCACCCAACCATTCTGATTTCTTTGACTCTGCTGTAATTGGCGTCAACATTCACAAAAGTTGTTCATTATAATATGTATAACATCACCACATAACAGAACAGCCAGGTAATACGACATTTGCTCTTTTACTTATAGTGCTTAGCAATCAGGACCTTTGACAAACTCGGCACATTATCACCGAAACTGATAGTTTTACCTTTGAAATGCAAATGATACAACCCAGGTTTTATATTGTTGTCGGTTAAGAAGGTGCTTCATGGCTCGTCTGCCTCAGACCCATGTGTCTCATGCTTGTGGTGTACGCAACAACACAACTGTGCAACCATTAAATTGCACCGTCAATGCTTCTACCGACAGGGTTGGTTATGGCTACTTACATTCAAGCGTTGTATCTGATCTTATTTCTTAGTGAAAACGTCATACGTTGTTTTAATACTAGGCACATGATGGACTGACAAATGTTGTACGAACATAAAGTAATTCTGACATGGAGAACAGGAGTAACATTTCGACCCCATCCTGGTCTCCATTATGGAGAAATATTGATGAAACATTTGCATGAATGAGTTTGCTGGACAACTCCTCACATTAGGATGTCAGCCTTGGATCAACTGATCATTTGGCGATGAAAAAAACTACAATCCTGCTCATTAACGATATCACTGTCAATGTATCATTCTATCATCTACAGATTTGCGTCCATAGCAATGATTGTTACCACTCAACAATGCTTTGTTTCCTCCACAACGCAACCCTTAAGTCAACGTACTCTTATATGCCATCCTTACGCGAATCGATTAGATGCAAACGTCAATGACGTATTGGTTTGGCATCATTTGCAAAGGAGCGGGTGTTATATTTGAAGAATTTGTCGTTCCCCTTGATAGCTGGCAATTCGCCTCTAACATATACTAATTGGCTAACATTAACGTCGGCAAATCCGACCAAACATGTTGGCCGATCGGACGTCACGCGATTCTGACGCCTGGTACCGCTCATCAATGCATCCGAGCAGATGTCAATCTGTTTCTAGTCTCCCTTCGTGAAATGATACTTGCAGTTTTACATATGCTGTAAGCTACAACTGTGGTTGATTCATCATTTGTAGTACCAAGCCAATACGTTATCATGTGCGAGGAAGACATAACGTACATAGCCATGAAACTATGGTCAACATTATTTTTCTACATTTGTAATAACAGTTAACACCCTTTGAAATATGGCTATCAGGGAATCTATTCGTTTTCCGACCACGTTTGAGCTTTTTCGATGATTGCATCGTGCACCGCATAGAAACGTATTGCAAATTATCGTAGATTGGTTGCACAAAACTCTCCTATCGTGCTGACTCAAGAACCAATTCCATTTAAAATATTCAACCACAATGGTTGATACTGGAGGCAGATCTGATTGGAATGGTGCGGTCTTTTTCGCGTGATTCACATGTGCTTGGTGGCGTACGAACAAAATAGATGGCCATGATATATTATGCGGCCTGATGTGTCCCATTGCTTATCAACAGCGAACATTAATAGGATACACATTGGAAATTAAACTGTCATCAATGATTTAGTAAGAGGTATATTCAGTTTATTATGACCGTCATATCTGAGAGATATTCATTTGTTACGCTGATACTGCTGTCATAATCCGATAGATGTCACATGCAGCACCTAATACGAAAGCAATAAACGACCGACCGAGTGTGAGGACAATATATAGTACCTACCAATCTCCGATCGCCAAGAACAATTACAAACCGTTTGCAATCGTTTCTTGTTAATGTTGTACGGTAAGATATTATAGATCCAAACTTGTGATCTCTGTTGGGCTGGTAAATGGTGATTATCTTGTGGGTGACCATTGGGTCTTTCGAATACTCGGAAGGGGATAGGAAGGTTGACGTGTCCCATTGCTAACCAGCAGCGATCATGAATAGGATAAACATTGGAAGTTAAACTGTCATCAATGATTTAGTAAGAGGTATATTGCAGTTTATTATGACCGTCATATCTGAGAGATATTCATTTGTTACGCTGATACTGCTGTCATAATCTGATAGATGTCAAATGCAGCACCTAATAGGAATGCAATAATCGACTGAGTGTGACAACAATAAGTAGTACCCACAAATCTCCTCCGCCAAGAACAATTGCAAACTGCTATTTTCAATTGTTTTCTGTTAATGTTGTACGTTAAGAGATTATAGATCCAAACTTGTAACTGCTGTTGAGCTTGTATATGGCGATTACTTTCCCATTGTGTCAACTTTTGATTGCTAGGAAGGGGACTACTGGTGCAAAATCACTGTGTGCCTAACACACAGTCGTCAATATCGAGCACAAATGTAAGAACGTTTCTAGTGAACTTTACATCCTAAAGGATAATATTGATCTGCTGATGTCGCTTAGAACTACTGCAGCGATACATTGAAATACGCTTGATTCAATTATAATTCAATTAGCCGATTTGTAAATAACGACGTATTTCTGCCTCGAAAGAATTGGATTATAGGCTTCACTGAAATGTGCATTAAATATGGTTACGTATTTTCTCAAGTCAACAACGTATTCATCGTGTGTGTTGGATCAATCTCCGGCTGTGCCATTTAAGTATGATTAAATTAGAACTCATCATAAATATATGGCAGTGTATTGCCACTACGGTATCTAGATAGTGCATCAAACATCATTAATTAGGAGGATGCGACCATCATCCAGCTAAAATGGCATATAGGGTTCAAAGATTATCTAATAACTTTCCTGTTATTCCATGAATATATTTACATTTAAAACTATCGTGAATTACAGTTTGGATAATTAATTTAGTTTGATTCGGCGTTTATCATGCTTATGTTTTTCTGAACGTTTAGTTTATCATTATTACATCTAGCACTACCAAACATGCAATGTCTCTATTTATATTACACTACGACATAAAGATGCTACACACATAAAGAGTCGATCAGCTGGTACAATGTATACAAATACTACAACAAGCATATAACTAGCGTCGGAATACGGCCGCATATTATTTGATGTTGGGTGGGTCGCAACGTCAACATAATACTTATGCTTTTCTTTTTCACCATGGCTAGTTGTAAGAGACATGCAAATGGTACATCGTTGACATTCTAAACACGTTGCTGCAAGTGCCTTAAATCAACGTGTAATTGAATAGCCAGGGTAGAACTATCATATGTTGAGTCCAGTGGTATGGAAAAGCCAACTCTGATACACGAACATCCGTGTGCCACATGGCTCAATCTGTAAATTCACGCAACCAATGTCTGTCTTAAGCATGTTAACCTGCATTTGTAGCTCTGTTCACTTTACTGATGGTGCGAACAGTCTTGTCAGCAGACGTATTTACATATTTCATTTGCGAAAAAAGTTAACTGCTTTTGCAAACATTACATCAAGTTGTCTGTTGGGCTCTGTTTCGAATTAACATGGTAAACTATGCGCGATTCGAAAAACATCTATAGGTTTATATCGTGTTTATAGCACTTTACTTGTTTGTGGATTATTATATCCAGTCATATCTGAATATCAAGATTAGTTATAGAGTAATATGTAATAAGCGTAACCGATAACAGAATATCGATAAACAGTGGTAGCTGGATCCCAACCATTATATGTTTACCAAGTGTTCATTACTTCTCATGTGGAGCTCACCACGTATAATAAGGCATACGATGCTTACCTTTAAAAGCCTCATTCTGTAACATCAGTCAACATCACGACGGAACCAGAATGGGTGCACATTTTATGCATATTGATCGATGAGAAAGACCCGTTAGAAATCGACTGAATGGTTTTTTTTTTTTCTATCGTAGTTTTTTAATACATCATGGTGCAATGGCAATGTGACACGAAATGAGCGAATGCAGGGCACTGTTGGACGAAGATAAAAAGTATTTGTATTATGTATCGCTTATGTGATTACTTGCACTACGCGAGTCATGACAACACTGCCATTAACGTCAAAAAGACGTTTCTACAATCGCAATAAATTGAGTCTGTTTTACTCCGGTACGCTGATTTGACTGATATTTTTGGAAACATTAGCCTAACGAGCAATCACGGGGCGTTATTGACGAGATAGTGTTGCAAAACAAGCATGCCATTTTGCGTTACTTTGTATAGGATGGGAAAATGGAAACGGTTATCGCATTTGTACACGAGAGGCGCTGTGGATAAGTTCGTAACTAATGTCCGGGGATACGTAATCCTAGCAACAAACCTATTTTTTTCTAGGAAGCAATTTGTTACTTTCAGTGTTTTATGTCATGCTACTAGGTTCTGGGCCATTCGAACATCTTGCAGACATATTCAGCACTGTCGTTCGCAAACTATACACCATAAATTATATGATGATGTAGAGCGCTTTATATATATATATATATATATAAATATATATATATATAGATATATACATATATATATATATAGCATATACATATATATATATATATATATATATATATATATATATATATATATATATATATATATATATATATATATATATATATATATATATATATATATATATATATATCTATATATATATATATATATATATATCAGTCTCTGTAATTGCACAATATTTCTCACCCAAATGATAGATCACTTTTAACATGCAAAGTCTGGTGCTATACTGCTGCTGTGTACATGCGTCTCGCCATTATAATTGTGCTAAGTTCTAATGGAGCTTTGAAGTAGCTGGCATTTTGCTAAGTGGTGCAAACACAACAGCAATAAGGGAAATTCATGTTTTCTTTTCAGATTTGCCTTAGTTATCGACATGTTTAACAGGGCAAGTCGTAGACCGGTGTGTTGATTAAAAGGGTGCGCGTCTTTAGGCTGGTCGATCGGTCTGGCAGAATAATCTTTGCGACGACAATGGGTTCTAATCAATGGGTACTAATCAATGTAAATATTTGGATCTCTAATAACGGCACTGCACTTAGTCAACGTGATTGCTCATTGATCCATATCTCACAATCAATTACCTCGAGCTCAGCACATTTCATGGAGGTTTGATGCCTCTATTATTTGGTGTTTCAGAGGCATATAACATAGCGGCCAATCAAGCCACTTACGATTAAAACGACTCGCTGCTTATCAACCATTGATTGCAATGACTCAGCGCACTTAATTCTGTAAACATGTGGGGTCGGGTAATGAAGCAGCACCACATTGATAAGAAATTATCGTCCATCGATCTATCAATTGAAACTTTATTTTAAGCTAACTGGGCGATCTGTAATATTTATACAAGTCGAGCTCGTCTAGCAGGCAGGCAATGATTATGGTAACTATAACATGGCAAACTGATAAAGACGGCAGGCGCCTCCAATTATGCTGCAAATGCTAAAATGGTTTGTTGCAGCAAAGTGGTAAATATCCATCCTTGTACCAAATGAGGAAAAGCAATGTTTGTTATAACAGTTGATTCACAATCGACATATTTAACGATCACAAATGCAAATCAGTTGGTCAGAGTTTATATGTTTGAATATGACAGTTCACCGGCACCCAGCTCAAAGCATTAAAGGGCTACTAAAATGAAAATTTCACTTTCTTTAAGATTTCCACAGTAGCAAATATGCATCAATCTAAAACCTTCTGTGCAATCCTTTTTTAAAACTTTGAACTCTAAAGTGATGAAATTCGCCGTCTAAATCGGATAATCTCGAGTAAACGATCTCCAGCGCGGCCATTACCCTATGACTCACAAAAGGAACCGCTCGGGAAGCCAGCGAGGGCTGCTGCGTCTGGAGAGGCTGGCGACCGAGACCCGCGTGAAGTTATGCTGTGCGAGGGTGGTGGCACTTTAATCGGCAGCTATTATTTTTGCTTCGCAGCGCACCTTCGTCGCGCATTCTACACATCATCAGATCGCTCCAATGCGCGTTCGCTGTTAGTACCCCCCCCCCTCACTTGTCAGACGACTCCGCTATCATTTTGCGTTCATTTCAGCATCTTGTTGCTTTTTTCACTCGAGCGTTGGTTTTTTGGAACTTTCAAACTTTTTACCTGCGACGATAAATCTACTGTTTTGAGATACTTGAGAATATCACTGTACGAAGTTCAACTGTCACCTGTCATCATGCCAGAGAAATGTGTTGCCAAATGGTGCTGTAACACAGCCAGTAGGGGTGTGTCAGTGTTCGCATTCCCTGAAGCAACCCACAGGCAGTGGAAGCAGTTCGTTTGTATCAAGCGAAAATGGAACCACACATTAAAAGATATGCGAAAGCCTTTCTTATGCTCTGAGCACTTCACTGGAAGCTGCATCAAGACTCAAAGAGTGCAGTGAACTCCAGCCATGGATAAAATCTATTTTCAACCACCTGTACTGGTGTGCTAGGTCCTCACTTGGTCATGCTAGTAGGGAGCTAACAGTAGCCAAATGGCAATCTGTTGCCTACCATGTACAGGATAAGCACACTTGTTACAGTGATTTATACCCTGCATGTGAGCATGACACACTTGATCAAGAGACCAGCAGGAAGAAACAATGGATTAAGCCCAGTAAGTTAATGTCATGTCAATGAAAATTAAACATTGAAGGTAGTACAAACTCAATGAACCATACTAACACTTACTGCTGGCTTTGTGTGATCAGACACCAAGGCAGCTGAGAAATTGAATTGGAGGATATCATCACCAACAAACTACTGTGCCGTGACATAAGGAAACTTAGCCCCCTATATCAAACATTATCAGTTGAAGCATTTCATTCAACCATCCTCCACTTCTCCCCTAAAATGATTGTATATCCTTACACAGGTATGCTTATCAGGTAAAGTCATAATAATAACATATTTTCAATATGAAGCCAGTACCAATTCAAGTGGATGTAATTGATTATGTTTTGTTTCGATGTTTGTAGACTCTATTTGGCTGGGATGCATTTCAATTAGAACAGTTGTCGAACACAGGCATAATAATAATGAAATATGTGATGAGTAAGCATATAATAATATAAAACTGTATTATATTATTTTCAGACTATGTGAACATCTTGAACAATTTCTTGTTCAATGAAGTTGCTGTCAACCCAAAGAAGTTTGCACATCTGCTTGATGAGTTTGATGTTCCTCCACCAATGTGCTCGTCATATGTCAGACCTGACAAAGCCACAGCTGTACTCCTACATAGTTCAAGATTTAAATGAGGAATTCATGGTGTTCACGATAGATCAGGAGGTTTAAATCCTTTATATTGTGCCACTTTACTAGGGAATCCCTTCCTGATCTGTGCCACAGCACACGCTGGTAGTGGAACTCTGATGTGCTTCCCGAGATATCCCCAACACCATTTCACCTGTTGTTTGTAAGCTGTATACCTGTACCGCCTGGAATCATACATTTGGAAAGTATTGGAACATATGTTCAATAAACCAAGCTTAGTATAAACAACTTTAAATTTGATAAAGGATCAATAATCCACTCACTTGTGCATAGCTTGTTCCCCACCATTACTGTACCTTTGTATATATGACTGATATGCAACTCTTGAGTGCCCAAGGATTGAGACACACCCCATCAAATCCGGGGTGATGTATGATGCATGTGACAGGAGCGTCATGCAGTTCATTTGATTCATTGAGTGTCAGCCATCACTTTTTTACCTGAGGAATTTCCTGACAGCACACACATTCTGTGGCGGTGAGCATTTGCGTGCAGTGAGAGCAAGTACACCTGAAAGAATACAACAGCATATGTCACATTATTATGTTTCAACAGTACTTTTTCAAATATTTTAAGATTTTTCAAAGTGTTCTGATATAACATCTTTGTCATTGATGGAATTTAATTGTGGTAAATGTATTCAACATGTCAAATGGTCTTAGCTATGGATATTTGTACATACTTTAATAAAATAACCTTTCAGCATTTTACTTATAGCAACGCGTAACCCCTATCTAAACGGTACACACCGAAACGTGAATGATTATCTAAACAAAATGCTCGGTAGCTGAAGGGAAAGAGCCCAGTAGAGCTGTAAATATCAATAGACTATACCGTCTATCCATGTCGTCTTTGAATATGATGCTAACCGATAGTATGTAGTCAAGGTTAGAGACGGGCGCTTTATGACCTCAATCAGGTTTAATCAAATTACAATGTGTGATAATCGCGTGATCGGATCAAAATTGTTTATTTACCAGGAATCGATGCACAGCTGCAGTCGATTTTCTTCTTGTGGGTCTTCCTCTGACGGCTCCGCCCACATCAATGCGCCGGGATCCTCTTCGTGCTCCGGTTCAAACTGATACGGTTTAATCTCAGGTTCTTTATCAATTTGATCTGTTGACTCTGACGGAGCATTGCAGTCAATTTCATCCTCGAGGTAAACCGCAAAATCGTCGTTAAATCTATCCGCATCGCTCAAACACTCCTCTGCGGACGCCATTGTCGCTGTGAACTCGGTCAACTCCTTTTGTGATGTCACACTCGCGCGACCTTGACCCCGCCAGTTTGCGCAGCACGGCGCGACAAGTGCAACTTTAAACTCTAATAACTTCGTTATTTGTCCGACTACACACCTCAAACCTTCATCAGAGCATTTCTCATGCACGAATCTTTCGGTATATGGAATAAAAAAAAAATCGTTTTAGTGGCCCTTTAAGACCCATGTGGGTGAGTTTATTAACGGGATTTTGTACAGTTGCGTGAGTTATACCGGATCATTAAGTTAACCTATGAACAAACAAATAACGATTCGATTGCCAAGCTCACTGATACATCCCATAATCGCACCGATGTTATAATGTTTTTTCGATCTTAAATATATATGTACATAATAATTGAAGGCAGTAACTATCATCGGAACCTCTGGTTTAGACGACAACCCTGTCATTGCCTTATTAGACGTACATACGTGGGAATTGTTGACTATAGGCATTCCTTTCGAATATCCTAAACTATACCTATGTCGTTAATGTCCATTAACCGAATCATCGGATGTAGACGCGTGGAACTTGTTATGACGGAATTCAATTTGCTTCTTCGTCTTGTACGTAGACCTGAACAATATCCGCGTGATGTGGCCGTACAGCACAATCCGAAAATGTTTTTACAGAAAAATGTTCAAAGTTTCTCTCGTGCTCTGTCATTATATACTGATCATCTGCAAAGACTCGAATTTGAGACCACGTGTACGCATTAATTTCAAACATTTACATATTTGCTTACCAAGGTTCGGCCTGAAGCAAATACTAGTTACTGCTTCATGCAGTTGTCGGCATTCATCTATTCATCTTTAAAATTCAATAAAGCGTCTATTACTTGGCTCAAGAAGTCATTAGACCACGATTGCTACTAAAATGACCGTTTATTCGCCATAGTCTAAGGCTGTGTAATAAATGGCAGGCATATTTCGATTTATTACGTTGATGGCGTTTGATAGACCTTTAACAATAGTAATTTTCTTGCTATCTCGCTTGTGTTGCTGCAATGAGGTGAACAACACCATGTGAGTGAATCGCAAAGACGATTAAACTTATGCTGATCACTTGAACATGTCTTTGTCAATATCGTTGCGATACACAACAGCAGACATATTGTTTGCACTTTATGTCACCAATAGTTCTTGATATAATAAGCCTTTCATCTTCATATTGTTTATTTTGTTAATTATTGGGCCTTCCAACATCCGAATAGAATCAATGTCATCACGCAGAAGACAATGGATAAGCATGATGATTGGGAACGTATGTTGACAGATCCATTAACCTATGAGGAAGAGCCTATTGCCTGGGGTTGTCAGAGCACAATAGAGAACGGTTAAGATGTAGTGCTTTGTCAGTCGATATAATCCTCAATGTCCATCATCATTCATGAAAAGATAATGTACTAAATAGCAATGACCGAGTGACAGAATACTATGGACGATTTTGCAAACATTATTCGGAATGAAGTAAACCTTCTCACTACCATCCTTTCCTTCTCAATCGCCCGTATAAGTTTTAAAGTTAACAATTAGTTTATTGTTGCGAGGTGAGTGCAGTCGCTGGTTTTATATATGTTGTATTATTTAATTAGATTTCTGATATATGTTGTATTATTTAGGTACATTGCTGATATATGTTATAGCACTGAGATTTGTAAACTGAAGAAGAGGTATATTTGGGTCGCAATGACGGAGCACTGCTCAATGTTTGAATCAGCAATGATTGATAATTCGCCCCTCGTGTTGCATTTTCTATACATCAAACATTTAATGTACTTGAGAAGGGAGCGCAAAGTATTTGATGCTAGTCAGTTGGTAGCTTGAAACTCCAACTAGTGAGCCTTGATCCCATCCTCACCCACTTATACATCGTAGTTGATGAGAAAGAGTCCTGATAGACATCATAGATCTAATCAAGAATTTGTTAACCATTTGCCTGCACACTTGAGCGATGTATCTAATGAAAAATAGACAAACTTAGTGTATATATGTGTGTGTGTGTGTGTGTGTGTGTGTGTGTGTGTGTGTGTGTGTGTGTGTGTGTGTGTGTGTGTGTGTGTGTGTGTGTGTGTGTGTGTGTGTGTGTGTGTGTGTGTGTGTGTGTGTGGGTGTGCGGGTGTGCGGATGTGCCACATTAGTTACCCTAATGTGAATTGTCGTCGTGGACTTACTATGACATGCTCTGCATATGACCTCTTAAGAAACCGCAGGGGGTAGCGACTTCAACTGATAGCAATGCTGTCATCCATGGTAACGGGAAGTGCCTCATTTATTGTCACTGCTTTTCATAAACAGACTGTAGACGATTGTAAGCGGACTTTTTAATCACCATATACTTAATAAAGCATTCGAGAGGTGTATTTCCAGACTCAAGACCCTAGTAGGTATATCTGTTTGCGTGTGGCTACAGATTTTCCCATCCTACACAGGTATTAAAAACCCAACGACCCAATTGGGAATCAACTGATTTCTAGATCCTTGAGTGATTTCTGTTGCAAGCATTATGCTGCAGGTCGGTGTCAGGGGTCAACACCTCTTCGTGTTACACTGGTGACCGATCGAGCTGCTTATAATAACCGTCTTCGCAGCGCCGCATACATTTGAAAGTTAAGTGTAGGGGTATGTTATGTCCAATATTTATTGAACAGTAATTCCATGCAAAGAAGACACTATAGATCGAGCTGTTCAGAACTCAATCGTTACCCGTAGCGTATCACGTAACCCATGTCAAAGCATGCTATAGATGTAAGGATAGGTAATATCTTGTCAATGGTATCATGTTAGGTGTGCAGTGAGACGAGGTGTCGATGGTGAAGTGCACGTACCAGTCCCGGTTAGACCATGATGATCGTCACCCGGATGATGACAATGACAGCTAATATGAGGTATGGCATTCGTCATATTCGCTTTACAGGATGCTCAAAGAGATTGCTATATTCAACGGTAAGGTAATAAACCGGTAATTGCAAACAATGTTCTTCAATATAGTAATGCCTATGTTCTATGTAGTCAAGTCTGTGGCCCAAAGGTGTAAAATGCAGTTTGTCTCAAACGATTTCGTTGGTAGTATGCATGACGACATAGGATACTCAACATCACAACTTCAAGATTCAACCACCTCATGGCATTAGTTATTGAGACATATATATGTATTACAAATAGTCTAAGAGGTTATCGAGCAGCTGGACGCGTGCCACTTTCCTCTAGTTCCAAACACATTTGGCCGAGCACTTCAGACGAAAGATCAACCTTTGAAAAATGTCTAAGAGGTTCGTTTCACATTGTATCATCAGTGAGTATTGGATTATTGCAAACCATTCGCATCTCGACCATCCCTCTATGTCGGATTCACTCGACCGGATTGACCTCGCTCCTGGCCACGTTCTTATCCGCACTCGCTCTATTCATAAAACCTTATATGAATCGTTCACTGAAGCAAACTGTAAAAACACAACTCAGACAATCGATGTACCCGATATTGTAGCCTCGCACTCAGAACTAATAAAACACACCACAAAATAATTGTCTCTGCCATGGTTTGATTGTCCTCCTACCATTAAAGATAAGATAACAGTTACTATCTATAATTGCAAACTGTCATTTATTGGTGTCCCATTGAGACCCACTTAAAAGTTTCTTTAATCCCCGCAAAACCACATTGAAGTGTCGTAAATGACGGTCCGGCTGCAATTAATGTACCTATAATTCACCTAAAGATATGGCGTGGTACCGCTCAGTGACGGGTTACGCCATAGTACATTCGATGTCTAACTTCACTATGCCAGACAGCGGTGATATATGGGTGACATGTCGAGTAGAATAATCTATCTATGTTTATCCAGACCCTGGAGTGTACGTAACTAACATCCATCCCTTCATTGATTGTGAGCCGTACAATTTGATTTACTGCAGTGGAGCAATATACTCAGACGTTGTTAATGGCGACACCATTGGTGGCGCCAGTCGTATCAGACCTTAGACGTGCAACGAGTAACAAGAAACAATTTACACCACTCGGTTGGAGTATTTTATTGTCCAAAAGAGTATTTGTAGCTATTGATCGACCAGGGTGGTTAGGTTTTATGTGTGCTGCACACAAGTTCACAGTAATGTCATTGCCTAAGGTCTTATGCGGCACGGTCGAAATGCAATGGAGCAGTATTCAGGGAACGAATCAGATATATATTTATATATTGCCAAAGATATACCTCTTTATAATACCAAGGATAAATTATCACGAGAGGCTTTAAATCACTGTAGCTTGGGGATATATCATGGAATAGCTTATAACAGGTAATATGTGCTTAATTATGCACAAATGAAATCCAATCCCAGTTGCTGTTTGACACAACAACAACATATCCAATTACTGACTATGCAGACTAACGATTGTGAAATGGGTTTTTTAATGGTAATATCGCACTGCCAATTTTATAACTTGATCGCACTCCATCGAAATCTAAACCAAAAGGATGCGATCAATAATCAAGCCGGTTTTACATATGTATACACTACAAATATGTTTGATGTGAGGAGAGATTATGCTTCGCCATGTAACAGTATAAGATTTCAGAAAGCTGATTTATTCAAGAAGAAAGCTAATAATCATTGTCAGTATAGAAGTTCTATCATTATCAAAATCTATTCCGCAGTTAACAGTCTAACTGGTATTTGATGTTATATCATGAAAATAATAATGTAATTTGCTTTAATAAACGACGTATTTGTGCATCGAAACCAATTTGATTATAGGCTTCAGTGAAATGTGCATTAAATATGGGTTGAATATGTTTCCTCATGGCTACCACATATTCATCGTGTATTCGGTTCAATCTCCTGCTATTCCTCCTAAGTATGATCATATTTGAACTCAAAATGAATATATGACAGGTTGTCTACTATTAAGTACAAAGACCTGAAGTGGATTCCTTCTACGGCCCCCCTGTGATGCATCAAACATGATTAATAACGAGGATGCGACCAGCATTCTCCTATATTTGCTCAAGAAGATTAAATATTATTGAATCAGATTTCTGCGAAGGATTCCATGAATGAGATTGATCACTTTAAACTGCATGATGAATTACATTTTCGATAGGTAACTTGGTTGTTATCTTGCTTATTTGATCATTATTGCATCTAGCACTACCAGCCATGTAATGTTTCTATTTGTATTCACAAAAACCCAAAGATACTTTCTAATTTCATGTAGAGTCGATCGGCTGGCACAATTTATACAAATACTACAACAAGTGCATAACTAGCATCGGAATGCCACCGCGTTTTATTTGATATTGTGTGGATCGCACCGTCAATATGATACATAAGCTGTAAAACACACATATATAACACATAGTTATCATTCTTATCACGTTGCTCCAAGTGCCTTAATTCAAGGTTTGATTTAATTGACAGGGTAGACCTATGATATGTGGAGTCTAGTCGCACAATAGCCAACTCGAATACACGATCATCAGTGAGGCATATGGCTCAGTCAGCAAAATCGCGCAACGAACGTTTTTCTAAAGTATGTTAACAAACTTTTCATGGCAGTGATATTGACTTCGTTAAAGCAGCGAACTGGCTTTTCAACTGACAAGCTTCATTTGCAAACAAGTGGTGATGAAAACATTACACAAGGGGCAAGTTGTTTGTTGGTCTGTGTTTAACAATTACCATGGTAACATATATGTGCAATTCGGAACATAAGTAGCTTTATATCGTGTGTATGTTTGCGGAACATCATATCAAGTCCATTCAAATGATAGAGTAATATGTAATACGGCACACCATGCTTACCTTAACATGACATATTCTTTAACATCAGTCAACATCACGACGGAACAAGAATGCGTGTACATTTTATGCATAATGAGAAAGACCCTTTGCAAATCGACATATTGTAACAACCATGTGTTTCAAATGAATGATATTGCCTGTCGTAGTTTTGGCGCATTTTTATACATCTTGGTGCAATGGCAAAGCGACACAAAATTAGCAAATGCAGGGCACTGTGGGTCGAAGATGGAAAAGGATTGGCATTATGCATCGCTTATGAGATTACTTGCGCCACGTGAGACATGAAACCAATGCCATTAACGTCAAAACGACGTTACTACATTCGCGATGAATGGAGTGTGTTTTACTCCTGCACTTTGGTGTGACTGCTATTTTTGGGTACATTAGCCTGACGAGCAATTACGGGGCGTAATCGCGATCGGTCATATACTGTTAGTAACCAGGCACATAGTTGACTGTTGACGAGATTGTTACAAAACAAGCATGAACTAGTTTGCCATGCAGCGTTACTTTGCGCAGGGTTTGAAAGATGTACACGAAAAGCGCATTGGATAACTGTGTATCTAATATCCGGGATTACGTAATGTTTTCTCTAGGAAGCTACGTGTAACCTTCAGTGTATTATGTCATGCTTTGTACATTCGGGGCTATTTGAACGGCATCCAGCACTGTCGTCTGCAAACTAGACGCATAACTAATTCGATGATGTAGGTAGCATACTGAGTTACTCGGAGATAAGCGAGGAGTGCTCTGTTTTCTATTGCATATCATGCAACTTGCATAAACCACGTACCTTCTGTAAGCATTAATGTCGTGGAAAGGGGAACATATAGTTATATATATTATATATATATATATATATATATATATATATATATATATATATATATATATATATATATATATATATATATATATATATATATATATATATATATATATATATATATAAATATATATATATATACACATATACACACCTATAGATACATATACATATATATATATATATATATATATATATATATATATATATATATATATATATATATATATATATATATATATATATATATATATAAAGTATATACTCATATAGCCATATATATGTTGTGTGATTGTTTCGGCATGTTTCTGTGTCTGTATGGCGCATGTGTATGTGGTGCCCAGCAGCATATATCGCTCTCAACTCGTAAAGTCTGGTAAATTACTGCTGTCGTGATCATGCATCTCGTGATCGTGGTAGTGTTAAGTGCAAATGGTGTTTTGAAGTAGTTTGCCTTTTGTCTGTGCAAGCAGAATAGCAGTGAGAGAAATTCATGTTCTCCTCGTTCGGCCTTAGTTGCTGATATATTTCCAAATAGAAGTCGTAGGCCGGTGTGTTGATCAACTGGGCCCTGTCCTTGGGCTAATCGATTTATGTAAGGAATAGCGCATTGCTTTGCGAAATGACTTCACCGACGACAACAGCTAATTATGACTTGGCGTCAATCATGACGTTTTAACCTAGATACTAAGTTTAAGCTACCTGATCAATTTCTAATATTTACACAAATCGAGCTCTTCCAGCGGCAGAGGTTATTTATTGTTACTATATACTAGCATGTTGATTAAGAGAACAGATGCCCCTTATTATGCAGCAAATAATAGAATGGTTTGTTAACTCATAATAGACATATTCAACGATTTAAAATGGAAATGAGTATGCCGGGTGAGGTCCGATTTAGTATGTTGGAATATGAGAGTAGATACACACACTCAATGTGTGCTACAGGAAGAGAGCGCTTGCCCTAATACTTTGTGAGCCGGGCGCTGATGGGATGTGGTCTTGAATGAAAAAGATACCACGACATTCTTAACATTTGTAATCTGACTGTAAATGTCTACAGTAAAGCATCACTGGTTTGCCATTGGCAATCAAGTCTAAGACATTACAATGATTCCGCAAATGCGACTAGTGTTGGAAAGAATATACAGGTAGTGGATGCATGCATACTGATTAATTTCAAAGAGATGTTAGATATTATATTAAGCAATCGAGTCTGACAGCAAAATGCTCCATCTGTTATACCCGATCATTAATTAACCTATGAACTGAACACACAAGGTGTATTGGCTACAACGGACGACTCAGTTGCCAAGCTCATCAATCCATCCCATAATCTCATCGCTGTTATAGCTTACTTCCTTCGAGTTGCAATTGATATGGAAATAGAAATTGATTGCCGTAACTATCACCAGAAGCTCTTTTTGAAATAGCAATGACTTTCCAAATCCACAGAATCCTTTTATGGCCTAATTGCATATGAATTGTCAAACATTAGCATATTTGCCTATTACAATTATCTGCTCGAAGCAAAAATTGGTTGGCGCTTTATGCAATTATCTGCATTCATCTCTACATTGGTATTAATGGCCCGAGTATGCAAAACTGACTCAATTCATATCAATATGCGAGGTTGCAATTCGATAATGCGCCCGTCTATTATGGGTGCTTTGCCAGTCGATTAAGTCCCCACTGCCCCTAACGCATTCATTTGAACATACTATATCAACTGGCAATGACAGAGTGATTGATATGTTCGTCGTTCCTGACTCGACAAATATCCGTTCGAATGATCTCTAAAATTTAGCCTGTGTGTCTAATAGAAAGCAGAATAAGGCATGTTCTCCTTCGAGCGAAGCAATTGATAGCCTTGTCAGATCTTCAGTTAACAGGCGAATTCATCCTTATCAGAAGCAGTATCATTGACTTATTGTAATGGGTTATCAGCCACGGTGTGCAGCTCACAAGACGACCCTAAATGTGCACCCAATATGTTCTACATAACAACCAGTTAAGACTCAAATGTGTTTTGTGCGCGTTATTCACTGGTGAAGCAATAGTAGAACAATAGGGTCCATGTGATGGATGAGAAGAACTGTGAGATATTGCCGGCACACCTACAATTATATCGCCCACTTTGGAAATAACATGCTTCAAAGCCACCAGGCGTCTTCCCTCTGAATTATTTGCTATGGTTATTGTGTTAGTAATCGATGATTCTCTTGTATTAGAACTGTCGAGCATTGGTATTGCCCTTTGATGGAATCACAATTCTTTTCTGAAAGAGGCAAGTTTAACAATCCGTGGTGCTATTTTAGATGTTTGAGTCAAGTTATATCGCATACGATGTGGTGCTATTTGGAATAATCCAACAGTTCAACACTGATCCTGAAGCATATGTAAATTTCCGTCTTGAACAATATTTTGTATATTTTTTGGTCGATGCCTAGCTGTGTCATTACTAGATTAAGGTTTCAGCTAGTATTTCTTGTCATTTGTTCTATCAGTGTTTCTTAAAGCTGTTCAAAAGATATCCCGCTAATAGGACACGGTTTTAGTTCACTACATTACAAATATATATAAAAACAACCTTATCGGCCAGACGATAAACACGTAAGTCAAACATTGAATAGATTGAAGGTAAATCTCAATTCAATAGCTGTTTCGGGGTGATGTGGTAGCCTTTATACCGCATTGCCCAAATTTGCAACTCTATTCATCATGCGATACATCAGCTCATTGTTAACCAGGTGTGATGTAATTATTGTACCTATAAATTGCATGTAGCCATAAGATAAATTCTTCATGAGTCACGAGTGGCGACGTAATCAAAGGAGGAACCTTACTCATTTGTGCTCATGAATGGCGGTTTTGATGGATCCCTGACCCTCACGTGTCATAGAATAAGATGTAAAAATGTGCAAACACCATTTGGAATGAAGCATTCCCATTTTCCCCCTCACAATCGTCTGTTTACGGGTTAAAGTTAAGTGAGTTGCCGTCACTGGCATTGATATATGTTGTAGTATTTAGGTACATTGCTGTTATATATTGTATTTCAGTAGATTGCCGATAGATGTTGTTGCATTTAGGTAGATTGCTGATTGTATTGTTGCATGAAGGTAATTTGCTGATATGTGCTGTTGTATTCAATTAGATTGCTAATATATGTTATACATTAATGTACATTGCTGAAATGTGTTGTTGTATTTGAGAAGATTGCTGATATATGTTGTTGTACTTAGTCAAATGCTGATATATTTCGTTATTTTTATGTCGAATGCTGAAGCATGTTGCTTGTATATAGTTAGATTGCTGATATATGCTATAGGACTGAGATTTTTGGCTTGTAAACTGAAGAAGGGATATATTTGGGTCGCATTTAGGGGGCACGGTTCAATGTTTGGATCAGCAATGATTAATAATACGCCCCTCGTGTTGCATTCTCCATATATCAAAAGTTTTATGTACGTCAGAAGGGAGAGCAAATTATATGATGCTAGTCAGTTGGTAGTTTGAAACGCCAACTAGTGAGCCCTTATCCCATCCTCACCCACTAATTCGATACATCGTAGTTGATGAGAGAAGGTTCTGTTTCAATTACCGACATTGACGATCCAATCTAAAGTATGGTCACCATTTGCCATTAAACTAGAGTGAAAAAAAGACAAACTAAATGTGCGTGTGTGTGCGTGTGTGTGCGTGTGTGTGTGTGTGTGCGTGTGTGTGTGGGGGGGGGGATGGGTGCGTGGGTTACTGGTGGGTGGGTGGTGGGTGTGTGTGTGTGTGTGTGTGTGTGTGTGTGTGTGTGTGTGTGTGTGTGTGTGTGTGTGTGTGTGTGTGTGTGTGTGTGTGTGTGCGTGTGTGTGTGGGGGGGGGGTGCGTGGGTTACCTATGGGTGGGTGGGTGTGTGCCACATTAGTTGGTCTTATGCTATTTGTCGTCGTGGGCTGACTATGACGTGCTCTGCATGTGACCTGTATAGAACCCGTCGGGGGTAGCGACTCCCGATTACAGCAGTATATATGTTGTTGAAATTAAATAAATTGCTGATATATATGTTTTTGTATTTTCGTAGATTCCTAATATATGCTGTTGTATTTAGTATATTGCTGATGTATGTTGTTGTATTAAAAGAGAATGCTGGTATTTGTTGTGATATTTAGGCCGATTTCTGACCAGTTGCTAATGACTGACATTATTATGCTGTGGGGGTGATGACTGATACCATTGTTTGCATTTAGGTTTATTGCTGATTGTGTCAATTAAAAAATAATTCGTAAATATGTACACTCGATTAATCACAAATAAAACAATTTTAGTGACTATGCCTACATGGTCGTCATTATTGATGATTATTTATATTGCCGCAATTCTAAGGGCTATACTAAATTTCGATCTCACTTAACTCGCGCTGCTTTTTTTATATAATCAAACCTCTGTGATATATGTCGTTATTTTTATGTCGACATATGCAATCTTAACTGAGTCTCATTAGCTGCTATCAGTTGGCATCTATTGCAATATGCAGTTCGCGTTTGTGCGCTGACTCAACATACAATAGAAGGCTGTATATTTGTTTGCAGATTACAGTACGTTTGACGGTCCGAAGATTGATCATACATATTATTGATTATACTTATTATTGCAAATGCCTGTGATTGATGATGTTTACGTTTAGATTGCTTTCCTTGAGTGCAATATCCATATCAAAAGTTTTACGTACGTCAGAAGGTGATACATTGCTTTCCGAATAGTCAGTTGGTATTTGAACGCTTTTAGTGAGAGGCAATATATCAGATTAGCAATATGGGTGGCACACATACATCGTAGTTGATGAGAGAAGGTCCTGATTGGCTGGATACATTGTTCAAGATCCAATCTGCAATATGGTCACCATGACCGTATAGTAAAAGAGTGAAAAAAAGACAAGCCGAAAGCAAAATGCGTGTGTGTGCGTAACATGTCACTATTGTATGTTTTTTCTACAGTACGTTAATATGTGTGTGTGTGATGTGTGTGTGTGTGTGTGTGTGTGTGTGTGTGTGTGTGTGTGTATCAGTCATGATGTGTAATGGGTGTGTTGGTGTGTGTGTTTGTGTCAGTGTGTGTGTGTGTGAACCTTAATAGGTGTGCCATGTCAGTGTGATGTGGTCCTAAGTTGTTGTAAAACCGGGGTGCGTGGTGTACTTTGATCCATGTGGTGTGCATTACACATTAGATACATAGCATGTCTTATGTTAGATTTGTCGTCTTCTCAACTATGACGTGCATCATGCTTATGACCTGAAATAGATGCGTGGGGGGTAGCGAGCTCCCGATGAGCAGTGCATATATATTCCATGTAATTAAATAATATTGCTACATATATGTTTTTTTAGATTTACGTAGATTATAACATAAATGTATATATATATGTAGTACTAACTATTGTAATACCGCTATTGTATATATATAGTAGAATGCTGATATATATATATGTGATATATATATATATATATATTATATATGACCATATTATATGACTATATATTGATATTAGATATATATATATATATATATATATAATATATATATATGAGATAGCCAGCATTCAAATCTTGCTTTAAATATATCAAAAAAATGTACGCTCGTCAACCTGTATATAGTACAAAGCATTTTGAAATCGAATAATTTAGTGAATCACCTCAATATTATTAGTTGTTGAGTTACATACAATAATGTAATCGAACAGCATGAAACAAGAACGTGTGACATTTTTATATTGTTCTACACACTTATATCTGATCTTTTCACACAGACTCAGCATTTTCCGGATGAGGGACGCAAACCGTACGGGAAACGTGGAAGGCTTTCCCTGAAGTGACGATAGCGAGCTGTTCATGTGATTGGTGGAACATTTTGTGTCCGAGATGTTACAGAACAAGTGACGTCATGAAAGTGAACGAAGCAAGAAGATAGCTCGTCAGTCAGAAATGCCTTACAATAGAAAACATCTCATCTTCATCTTCTTATAGGATGAAATGTATATTGGTTTATAGCGTAATAAATGCGTAGGAATCTAATAATAAACTTGACTGACATCCAATGTGTAATCAATCGAAAGAGCGGACGGTAAAATCACGATTCACTACCTTACAACCCTTGGAATAATAAGGCAAATTTGTTTTGTGTCAAAATGTTAAATGACGTGAAGGCAGAATAAATGCGATATTTATACACATAGATCAACCAGTTCGATTTGTTTACTTAAAGGTGTAAATAAAATCTCCCGATATATAAATGAAACCCAATCAATTTCACATTGTTTACTTTAAGGTGTGAATAAAATCTCCCGTTATATACATGAAGCTAGTTACATGGTTTCCCTATAAAATTCAAATGGATAACACAGCATATAAACAACATCCAATATAGCTAGTTAATCCGATATCGGATGAGCAGATGTTATATAGCCACATTATTTGTACACGGAGAGAAGATTTATGTAGAACATGCTATGCAAGAACATTCTCTTGGTGCGATAAAAAAACATCGCTCGAACGATGTAAAAACCGTAAAAGTGTAGTAGTAAAGTAGAATATAAGGCAGTAGATGGTGGCATACAAGGAAATCTTTCATGTCTATCATAGCAGATCCACTGTTAGTGGTATACCCTGTACTCATATGAGACACATTTGCTATGTTAAACTGTCCAGAGTGATACGCAACTGTGGCAACTCTGTGGAGTTGAGCTGTAAATAGCTCGCTGTCAATCGCTCTACAATTCAGCCGAAGTGTCAAAAGAGCTCATCTATCTTATATTGGTCCCTTTTTGTGCTTCAATGCATTCTATATATAGCACCCGATTGGACCCGATTGGCTTGTTTACTTGTCAACGATCATCTGAAGGCTACAGAAGCCTCAAAGTGACCGGCAAAATTGACGTATTTGATTGGGTTATATTAGCTGCTTACATTCCTGTTTCTATCCTAATGAAACAAAATGTACCCCGACCCCGCCCCCCCCCACCTCAATAGGTGGACAATACAGCTTCACTGTCGCCAATTCAAGACGCGATATTCGACCTAGCCAATCACATTGACCAAATCATTTACTGCTCATTCATAGAATCGGAAGGGTAAATACAATTACCAGGCAATGTCCGTAACAAATTGGACATCATGTCTCTACGCATTTTAATATTGCACTCGTCGATTGCTTCGCTAAGAGTTACAATTGGCTATGATTGCTACTAAAATGCTCCTCCTGCTACTGGTCTTGAGGTGTGCAAAACTGTGTAAATAATCCCAAAATAGTAGCAATTATGGATAAGTTTGATTACATCTTGCAGTAGCATTGCAAACACAAAACAGCTCCTACGTTAATATGCTCTGCTTTACTTTGGGTTGATATCATACAAACGTTTCTTCAATCTAGGGGTATATTAAACTGGTCTTTTGCAGTAAAACCTATTGGTTGTTTCTCATTCAGGGAATTATTCGCTTTATATCATCAGTGGGTATTGCATTATTGCAAACCATTCATATCCCAACTAACCCTCAATGTCTGAATCAATGTACCTGATTGGCCTCGCGCCTGGCTACGATCTTATCTGCCCTCGCCCTATTCAAAAAGCCTCCTATGAATCGTTTACTGAAAACAACTGTAACAACAAACATCAGAGAGATCGATATACCTGATGTTCAAGCCTCGCATTCAGGCCCGATAAAAAACATCATATAAACTCTGGTGCTATAACTTGTCAGTACACGAAAACACAAAATAATTGTCTCTACCATGGATTTATTGTCCTCCTCCCAGTAAATATGAGATAGCGGCTTACTTTTGTAATAGCCTTCTGTTATTTATCGGCGTTCCACTGAGGCCAACTTAAAATGGTCATTCAACCCCCCTGAAGCCTGCAACAAAGTGTTGTAAATGACGGCTGCAATAACTGTGCTTATAAACCACACAAAGAAACGGTAATGTTGCGAATAACGCGATTAAGTAGACATATGTATTCGATCTAATTCAAATGTTTCTCGGCCTATCGCTGCTACAACGTGCATATAGCACTTACCACTGACATCGTATCGTTTGTACATCATGCAAACCATCAATCATCATTATGAATATGTTGTATTAGCGCCAGCATATCATAATGCGGATCATTGATCGGGTCATGTACTGGATTGGCCGATTATACAAGGCCATCACACGGAGTCATTATTTAGTTTACGACCAGGCATGGCGCCATTCAATAAAGAGCTACGGCAAAGTACATTTGGCGCATGTTCAGAAACTTGCACGTGATCTTTCATGGCCGTAATGTATGCTTTAATCGTACGACAATAACATTTACATAATGTGCAAGTTGTATTACATTTTTTGACTATTTTATTTAACTATGTTGCTCCAATATCAACTAACCTCGTAAAAACGTGAACAGGTTTCGTCCGATAACAGCATTTTTATGATAAGGTTGATTTCAATTGCAATGCTTTATTTATTTGTAGCATACTCCACTAGTACATTTGGATAATGTTGAAGTAGTCGCTTCCTGATCATCTGTGAGTGGTAACTCATTGGGATAAAAATGCATCCCATGTCCTATGCTTCGTCATGTAGATATTATGTTATAGTTTGCCTGCAATTGCCATTAGATTAGCAGTGGAGTAATTACGGACATTTTTTATATTCATGATAAACAGATACAAGCTATATCTTTGCATCATCATAAAGCAGCTTTGCTGTGAATTTCATCTGTCCTTGCATCTATTACAATATAAATAAGTGCGTCTAATCACTCAATGCAATATTGCGGAGGTTATTTGCGAGGGTAATTGTGATGTCTGAACAGTGGTCATGTCCACGCCCGCTTCGCAAGATCCCTACGCGATGTATTTGCCTAGTTATATGTAGCAAAATCATCTGTCTAGCATTCATCGACAAACTTTCACTCGTTATCTCAGATGAGCGTCATTTCTTCTCCTCGTAATCGCGTCAGTTTCCATGCAGACAACAATGATGATGATCACGATGATTGAAACTGCACAGAGACTACACATATTGATTTTAGTTCTGTAAGGATAAGGGTTGGACCCGAGAATACGGGCGTTACCACACCACCCCTGTACTCAACCTTACACCGTGTTTACCCTTCCAACCCCGCGCATCACTAACTGCAATAAACGACAAAAATCACTATCTGGGAGTTATCGGAACAATAGGCCATTAAAACGCCGGCGTGTGTCTGCATTTTGTATTGCCGCTCGCTTTGTGCCATTGCGATGTACATGTCTGTGGATTACTACAACCCGAGTCAAAAATAGTCAACTGGATATTATGTACAATTGACCACTGTGGTTTTGTTCTGATAGAAACCAGCTGGACACGAGTCACAGGTGGCTTTGGCATTTTTCGTCAAGAATAACCCAGCGTCGCATGGTTTGAATTCTTTCTACCCAGTAGCGCTCTAATAATTTTTAGAAATTTAACCATGTGTTTCAGAATGGTTCATATACACAAAAACAGAATTCGCTCTTACAGGCCGTAACTTTAATTTTAAAAAATTGTTTTGGTTTTTCCAGCTATATTAACGGCTCAAGTTGCGCCACTGAATCTTCCTATACGCAAGCGTCGGTTATAACATATCCATAATAGTATAAATGAATAGTATTCTTAGTAACATACAGATGATGTTCATTGATGACCAGGCATACCTGCAATGCACCACATTTCATGTAAGAATTAGCTTGCTTCGTACTACTTACAGAAGCACATGACTATAACAAGACAATCATATGTATATAAATGTAAGCATGTATGTATGAAAGCATGTGTGTGTGTGTACATTATCTAATTTGTCCTGAACAGCGGCCTTGGTCTTTCCCTTTTATGACAATTGCAATATGTTTTTACTTAATGATCAATTTGTTTGAGAGAGCAATTGTATAATTTGAACAGCAATCGTACCACCCAGAGTAAGGGATTTATTGATGTATCTTCAACATATTCTTCCCAAGCAGGCAATGATTATCATTCAATGAGCAGCATTTGCTCTAAAAGAGATCGTTATGATCGATTCGACTAGCCCTATGAAGACCTAGTCTCTATTTCAGATGAAAGAGGCTATTGCAATCGAAGCCAGTACCGCTTTATTCGCCGATAGAACACTTACAGCGAAATATATTCTCTTAGCTGGGGCTGTTTACATTGACTTTGATATCAGCATCAATCAAACGTATCTAATGTAAAATGGAGATTACGATTTGGTTAAGTTAAGGGCGTGATCTCATTCAACTTGCTATCTCTTGAGGGCAATATAAAAGGTAAAATTGTCACAACCATCATCCCGCCCTTCTCTTGGTAATGCGCGTTGGGAAGATGACGATTTGCTGCCGATTCGATAGTTCAGGTCAAGCAGTGTGATATTTAACACAATTAAGTGAACCATCTAATAGACAATATCACATGTGACAATGTGTTCAAAAGAAAAACCATGATCCTGTACTATTAAAGTCACCAGCGTTCCCAATTTAATTCATAGGTGAAGGCATGTTTCACCACGCAGAGACGAAATAGTACATCTCCAATATGAAATCAGCACCTCAATTCTAGCGGTAGAGCCCTATTGCAGAATCATGAATACTTTCCTTAAAATAGAGTGTGTTGCAGCTTCTGCTTCACATCTTATGGGCTACTTTGTTCGGCCGGATAAAATTCTGAACGGATTCATCCTGATAATAGTGTTGAAATGCCTATTTAGTTAACATCAAGCGATTCGAGGAAAACACCATGTCAGGACGATATGACTTTATTGCCCGTCAGCAATAGAGCATGGATTATAATATCATAAATATTTGTTTCAGACAATGCAATTGCATAACGGCGCCTTGCAACAGGGCTGCTCCGTGTAACCTGACAACTGATGTTCTCTGAGGCAATCTGGTTCCACAAACCACAGGACACCAACGCACCGCCCTGCAACCTCTGCTGACATTAATGACAGTTTATACCAAGGCGATACTGTTAACACGTAAAATCGAAATGTCATCTTACATCCAATGTTGCTTGATATTGTCAAAGTGCATTAACCAGGTCCTACGACTAATGGAACTGCGTTTGTAAATGAATGCATGGCGCACACATGTTATGTGCGGCAAACTCTAGCACTGGAATATCATTATTACCCAATACAGTACACCTATGTAGTAAAATGATATATATTGGCTTGTCAATCAATAATGATTATCACAATTGAAACCAGGCAATATCCCTCAATTAATGCATAATTATTAGCCTCACAAATCAGATCAGACTACATCGTCAACGAGTAACACCGTTTTCTTGTATAATTGGCATACAAAGATGATATCCAGACTAGTGATGTGGTAATTGTAATGGTTTTGGCCGAGCAGACATTGATTAAGTTTGCTTTGCCAGACAACGTTGTGAATGGATATCTCGTCCTGTAGAATAATCTATCTATTTTTATCGAGACCCTCTGGGGTATGTGTCTGCAATCCATCCCTTTATTGATCGTGAACCGCACAATTTAATTTACGGCTTTGGAGCAATATACTCAGACATTACAAATGGCGACAGTAATGGTTGCGCCAGACATTGCAGACCTCAGATATGTAACGAATAACATGAATGAATCAACAATATTCGGTTGGAATATTATATTGTCCAGATGTGTATTTGTTGTACATGCTCGACCTGTTAGGCTGGGTTTTATATGTGATAGCAGAGTAGATCATAGTAAATTCCCTTGCTTGTACTTCCCGCGTATTGAAAACATGATATTAAGAATTCACGTGATAATTCTTGCATGGGCGCTAAACATATCAAAGTTGCCGAGATAATGTGTGCATTGAAGTCTTGTCAGTTGTCGTAGCAAATATAAGCCCTATATTGGTGGTCTAGTTTGCTTTAAGTGTTATGGCTGCGACCGCAGGCGATGAAAGTAGGGTAATAACAATGATATGTTGATAAACAATGGCAATGGCTAACTTTTAGTGAAGCCATAAACTGTACTAGTTCGCAAAAGCACCCATAAAACCAATCTTGTAATGCTGGAACTCTGCAGCAAACTATCATAGCTCAAAAGTACACAACACTTCGCGCAAAAAAAAGCGAATTGCAAGTATATTTCAGGTTTTTACTAGGGGGTTCTTATACTTTGTAGTACGCAATGTACATCAGACAATTTATCAGCCATATGTTCATTATAAATACATCATTCATTCACTTAGTTGTAGGTACGCAATTATATTGCGACCGTTCCACATTCTGGTAGTGACCAGGGCATCGGCAAGACACTGGGTGTTTTGTAAGTTATCAACTTCAACTTGCGAGCTTGATAAGATAAGGCCTACCGTAAAAGATGTATAGGCAGGTGGCCATCTGCGCATCCGGTTATCTTGCTCAAATTAAGATAATTGTGTAAGACCTAACTATTCATGAAACAGTAGCAAAACTCAACCAAGTTATAAAAGTGACAATACAATATTTTCGATAACTATAAACATTTCACAATCGTTGGTCTGCATCCTGATAATCGCAATTGTATATGTTGTTGTTAAGTCAAACAACCACAGGGATTGGTTAGCATATGTGTATTATGAAACACGCGTAGCCATTCCATGATATATACATATGCTGCAGTGATTTAATGTCCATCCTTTTGTTGATCACATTGGTATTTCTGCTATACTACCAATTCATAACTTTTGTTAGAAGTGGGAAGATTGAATCCTGGTGCACACGAACTCTACTTTGAATGGTTGTATGACGTGCGTTATAATGATTTTAAAAGTCAAATTTATGTTAAGAATGCATTTATTGGTGTGCATTTTTGATAAATGTAAAGTTTACGTCATTTAGATGTTACAGAATGAACAATGTTAGTATCTTTACATTTACATTACCACAAGTTTCTTTGTCTAAGCTATTATGATTATTGTAATTCTTTGAGTGGATGTATTCATCGCCAGAAGAAAAGATTACAATCAATTTTACTTACAACACTTGTGACTTTTGTGTGATTTTTTTTAACATACTAAAAGAAAACAATGCTCAGATCATGTCGCTTGCTGCGGCGATACATTGAAATACGCTTTATTCAATCACAACAATTAGCCACTTTGTAAATCAGATATCAACTTATATAATTGCCTGGTGGACAAATTAAAAAGTGTCACATTGTAGTTCTGACGCAAAATACCGAAAGAACGCCTTTAATTAAGGTTAAATTGCAAATAAAACATGTAAAGCGACCATAGTAGGAACTGACAAAAATATCTTCCAGATATTAACTTACTTCACAGTGGTAAAGTTATGCATCGCTATTTTATCAGTAAAAGCTATATAAGAAATGAAAACCGAAATAGGCTTTATCCAGTATTAAACACTCAATGACTGTTACTGTATTTTAAACGCTCCTGATGTCTTTACTTTATACTATGAACATAATGATGTAATGTACTTCCATAAACACGTATAAGTACATATATACGAATTGGATTTTTGGCTTCACTGAAATGTGCATTAAATATGGTACAGGATATTTCCTCATGGCTACAACATATTTATCGTGTATGCGTGTCCAATCTTCTGCTGTGCCTCATAAGTATGCTCAGATTATAAATCATAATAGATATATGGCAGTTTGTCTATTATGAAGTACAATCACCTGCAGTGTGTTGTCTCTACGGTACATCCATAGTACATCAAACACCATTAATGTCGAGGATGCAACTACCATTGACCTAAAATGGCTCAAGAGGTTTTTAGATTTCCATTAAGAATTCCATGAATAAAGCTTATGTTGTATTGCATTTTGGATGACTATTTTGGTTATAGCTTTATATACTGATGATTCAGTTCGATTCGGCGTTAACCATGCTCAGGTTTTATGGAACGTTTAATTGATCATGATTGCATCTAGACACTACCAGCCATGTAATGTTTCAATTTGTGTTACACACAGATATAAAGATGCTAAACACATGTAGAGTCGATCAGCTGGCATATACTTCAACAAGTGCATAACTAGCATTGGAATGCAACCGCATTTTATTTAATGTTGTGTAGGTAGCAACATCAACATAACACATGAGCTTTCCTTTTCCACCATGGCTTGTGGTAAGAGACATGCAAATATTACATCGTTGTCTTCCTTACCACGTTGCTGCCAGTGTCTATATTCAACGTGTAATTCGATAGCTAGGGTAGACCTATCATATGTTGACTCTGATACACAATCATCAGGGCCGCACATATCTCAGTCTGCCAAATCAGTCAACCAACTTTTGTCTAAAGCATGTTAAAATACATTTTCAGTGATATTGAATCCACCAAGGCCGCGAACTGACTTATAAACAGACGTATTTACATAATTCAACTGCAAATAAGTTTAAAACATTACACCACGGGCAGATTGTCTGGTGGATTGAGTTTCAAAGTTAACATGGGACAATAGGTGCGATTCGAACCATCAGTAGATTTCTGTCGTGTTTATAGCGCTTAACTGTTTTTGGAACATCACATCTAGTCATATCTGAGCAAACAGATAAATAATAGAGTAATATGTAATTAGCGTAACCGATAACAGATTATCGATAAGCAGTGGTAACTGGGCCCCAAACCTTAGATGTGTACCAAGTATTCATTACCTCTCTTAAGAATTATATGTGGAGCTCAACACTTATGATACGGCATACCATGCTTACCTTTACAAGCCTCATTCTGTAACATCAATCAACACCACGACGGAACCAGAATAAGGACACATTCTATGCATAATGATCGATGAAAAAGATCCGTTACAAATCGACATATTGTAACAATCCTGCTTACCACTGAATGATATAAAGTGTCGTATTTTTGGCACTGTTTTATACATCTTGGTGCATAGGCTAAATGACACAAAATGAGCAAATACAGGGCACTGTGGGACGAAGATAGAACGGGATGTGCATTATGCATCGCTAATGAGATTACTTGCGCCACGCGAGACATGACACCAATGCCATTAACGTCAAGACGTCGTTACTACATTCGCGATGAAAGGAGTGTGTTTTACTCCTGCACGCTGATGCGAAAGCTATTTTTGGGTACATTAGCCTGACGGCTATTATGGGGCGCAATCACGATAGGTAATATATTGTTAGTGACCAGGCACAAAGTAGGCTGTTGACGAGACCGTGTTGCAAAACAAGCATGGACTAGCATCATGCAGCGCTACTTTGTGTAGGGTGGTACCTGTACATGAAAAGCGCTTCGGATAAGTATGTGACTAATGTCCGGGGTTACGTGATCATAGCAACAAAACTATTTGGTTTTTTCTAGAAAGCTAGGATCAGTGTATTATGTCATATGCTATTAAAACGGCTGACAGACAGATTCAGCACTGTCGTTTGCAAACTAGACACCATAACTAATTCGATGATGTAGGGTGCTCTCTGAATTACGCGGAGCGAAAAGAGGCGCAAATTTCGCTGGGGGGGATAGGGTTAATGTCATTTGTTGTCATTGCGTTAATTCTCTGAGCATCTAACGCAAAAGCACACGACCAACCCTAAACCAGACACGACGCGCGATAAAACTGTAATCAAAAGGGCTGTTTGAAATATATGTAAATATGCTACTTCCTGTTAGTAATGTAATTTATGAATGCATATAACCACCGATAGTGTCTTTTATAATTAACTGGCCAGTAAACAGCAATTCATTGCCTCCCCTATCCGCCGTGATCTTTGTTTTTATGATAACATACAGTCGACGGATATAAAACACACACACACTCATATATATATATATATATATATATATATATATATATATATATATAGATATATATATATACATATATATATATATAGATATATATATATATATATATATATATATATATATATATATATATACATATATATATATATATATATATATATATATATATATATATATATATATATCTATCTATATATATATATATATATATATATATATATATATATATATATATATATATATATATATATATATATATATATATATGTATTGGGTGTATGTTTATATGTATGAGTTTCTACTCCTTTATGGCGTATTTGTGGGTGATGTCCGTTTTTCTGTTGGTCGGCTCAAAATAGGAAACTGAAATCTTGTTAGACGCCATTATTAATAGCGCAGTCCGTTTCAATTTTAACTTGCAAAGTCTGGTGTCATACTGCTGCTGTGCACATGCGTCTCTTGATTATGATTGTGTTAAGTAAAAATGATGCTATGAAGTAGTTGGCATTTTGCTCAGTGGTGCAATCACAAAAGCAATAAGGGAAATTGAAGTTTTATTTTTTTCGGATTTGGCTTGTTTAATAAGGAAAATCGTAGACCGGTGTGTTGATGAAAAGGGTGCGCGTCTTCAGGCTAGTCGTTCGCTCTGGCAGAATATCCTCAGCGACGACAATAGGTTCTAATCAATGGGTTATAATCAATGTTTCTATTTGGATCGCTTATGACGGCACTGCAATTAGTCACCGTGATTGCTCATTGATTCATATGTCATAATCAATTACCTTGAGCTCAGCATATTTCAAGGAGGTTTGATGGCTCTAACATTTGGTATTTCAGACGCATATAACATAGCGGCCAATCAAGCCACTTACGATTGAAACGGTTTGCTGCTTATCAACCATTGATTGCAATGACTCAGTACACTTAATTCTGTAAACATTGAGAGTCGGGTTAATGAAGCAGCCCAGCCATTGGATTAGAAATTATCATCCATCGATCTATCAAAGAGAAAATTTAGTTTAAGCTAACTGGGCGATCTGTAATATTTATACAAATCGAGCTCTTCTAGCGGCAGGCAAGGATTATGGTAACTATAACAAAGCATATTGATTACGAATGCAGATACCTCTAATTATGCAGCAAATGCTAGAATGGTTTGTTGCAGCAAAGTGATAAATGTCTATCCATGTACCAAATGAGGACATATAATGTTTGTTAGAACAGTTAACTCATATTTAAATTTTACAAATGCAAATCATTGAAACGGACTTGATATGTTTGAATATGAGAGTGGATACATACATTTAAACCTCGGGTTACGTATATTACAGGAAGAGGGGCTTGCCCTGATATTTTGCGAGACAAGCGCTGATTATATAAGATGTTTCAGCTGTTAATGGCGAGATCGAGCACGGTTAAAACCGTCCTGTAATTGTCCGTGGTACAGACAGTTCTACGGCTCCCAGCCTGAAGTTAGGAGTAGCATATAGACCCATGTGGGTGAGCTTATTAACGCGATATTGTACAGTTGCGTGAGTTTGGTGTTAAATGGATCAGAAACAGCACCATTTTCAAGATTGGTAATCTGGCCGCACTTGTTTACACCAAAGTATTGCTGGTTGCCCATAGGCAACCATGTCTAAGACACATCAGTGATTACGTAGTAACAACATGAATATACAGGTAGTGGATACATGCGTACCGATTAAGTTTAATGAGTTTTATCCAATAGGTATTATCTTAAGCAATCAAGTGTGACAGCAAAATGCTTTATCTGTTATACCCGATCATTAAGTTAACCTATGAACTGAACACACAAGGTTGATTTGGCTACAACGGATGACTCGAATGCCAAGCTCATCAATACATCCCATAATCTCATCGCTGTGATAATGTTTTTTCGATTCCGAATCATCAGAAGTAGACGCGTGGAACTTGTTATGGCGGAATTCAATTTGCTTCTTTGTCATTTACGTAGGTAAGAGATACGATGTCAGTAAAATCTTATCAAAGATTGAACTTATGCTGATCCATTGAACATGCCGTTTGCAATATCGTCGTGAAACACCACAGCAGACATATTGTGTGCACTTTATGTTACAAGTAATTGTTGATATAATAAGCCTTTCGCCTTGATATTGTTTATTTTGTTAATTATTGGACCTTCCCACATCAAATCAGTGTCATCGCAAAAGGTCACAATGGATAAGCATGATGATTGGGAACGTATTTTGACAGATGCAATATCCTATCAGGAAGAGCTATTGCCTAGGGTTGTCAGAGTACAACAGAGAACGGTTAAGATGCAGTTCTTTGTCGGTCGATATAATCCCCACTGTCCCGAATGCATTTATAAAAACAGAATGTATTAAATAGCAATGACCGAGGGACAGAATACGATGGACGATTTTCGAACACCATACGGAATGAAGAAAACCTTCTCACTAACCATCTGTATACGTGTTAAAGTTAAAAATTAGTGTATTATTGCGAGGTGAGTGTCGGCGCTGGTATCAATTTATGTTGTATTATTTAGGTACATTGCTGATATATATTATAGCACTAAGATTTATGATGTTTGGATCAGCAATGATTGATAAATCCGCCCCTCGTGTTGCATTCCCTATACATCATACATTTAATGTACTTCAGAAGGGAGCGCAAAGTATTTGATGCTAGTCAGTTGAGCCTTGATCCCATCCTTACCCACTAATTCAATACACCGTAGTTGATGAGAGAGAGTCCTGACTCAATTACCAACACGAACGATCTAATCGAAAATTTTGTAACCATTTACCTGTACACTTGAGCGATGTAATTAATGAAAAATAGAAAAACTAGTTTATGTGTGTGTGTTTGTGTGTGTTTGTGTGTGTGTGTGTGTGTGTGTGTGTGTGTGTGTGTGTGTGTGTGTGTGTGTGTGTGTGTGTGTGTGTGTGTGTGTGTGTGTGTGTGTGTGTGTGTGTGTGTGTGTGTGTGTGTGTGTGCGGGTGTGCCACATTAGTTGCTCTAACGTTAATAGTCGTCGTGGACTGACTATGACGTGCTCTGCATATGACCTTTATAGAAACCGCTGGAGGTAGCGGCTTCCACTGATGGCAATGCTGTTATCCATTGTAACGAGAAGTGCCACTTATTTATTGTCCCTGCGTTCCATATACAGACTGTACACGATTCTATGCGGACCTTTAAATCGCCATATACTTAATAAAGCATTCGAGAGGTGAATTTCTAGACCCTAGTAGGTATATCTGTTTGCGTGTGGCTGCAGATGTTCCCACCCAACACAGGTATTGAAAAACCCAAGAACCCAATTGGGATCTAGATCGTTGTGTGATTCCTGTTGCATTATGCCGCAAGTCGGTGCCAGGGGTCAACACCTCCTCGTGTTACCCTGGTGACCGATTGAGTTGCTTGTTATGACCGTTATCGTAGCGCCGCTTTCATTTGAAAGTTAAGTTTAGGGGTATGTTATGTCCAATATTTATTGAATATAATTCCATGCAAACAAGACCCTATAAGTCGAGCTGTTCAGAACCCAAGTGATTCCAATCGTTACCCGCAGCGTATCACGTAACCCATGTCAAGGCATGCTATAGATGTAAGGATAGGTAATATCTTGTCAATGGTAACATGTTAGGTGTGCAGTGAGACGAGGTGTCAATCCTATATGCTATCATTGAAAATTCCGTTTCATTGTCTCTTCTAATAGCATGAATTGAAAACAACACTGCAGATGATGTTTTGCACGTAGATGCTTAGCAATTGCGTGATGACTTCGAACGAATCACACACTATTTCACTATGTTTTGGCTAAAGTAACGTCGGCAAAAGCAGCATTCTAGAACTGCCCAATAATTACTACATCCTCACGGGTATACTGCTTATACTTGACTAACACCCAATATGCACTCGACAGAGCGGACAATTAGATCACGAATCACGACCTTACGAGTGATATGGCCCTTGAAGGAGTGGTTTCTAGTTGGATAACGGGATTAGTGGAATAACATTCAACATTACTTATGAAAAGGTACATTGCAGTACGTTTTTTTAGAAAGTTTGGTGCCATTCACAAGCAATCGAAAGATGAAGTAGTAGCCAAAGTCTCCTATCAGCAACCAATGGCAAAGTCAACAGGTTATTTCCTCAATAAACATTTTGTAATGGTTGTCACTATTCATTAATCAAGGATCATCTTAAACGGCTCTTTGATCTCATTTTTGGTCGATATATCCACACGATGCACGTCCTTGAACAATAGGTAATGCATCCAGTCTGTAATTACATATATACATGGGCAAAGGTAACATAGCCAAGCATATAAAATAACCCTAGTCTGCAACATGCAGCATCCGTTGAAATGTAGTATAGGCAACCCAAGTGCAATTGGTCAACAAAATAGCATATAAAAGAGCATGTTGACTCACTGCTCATAGGACGAGTGAATTTATAGGCTTCATTGCATATATATATGCTGGTTGTGTATATATTCGTAAGAGCATTCTGTCATTATTTCCAATGATGAAAGTGTTTGGCTCTGGTGTTTGTCTGATATATGTTGGCTTTTACTCAATTTAAACCGATACTAGATATATTTCCTATATATGCACTCATATCCGAATTGGCTTGACCAAGCACTTCAGACGAAAGATCAACCATTGAACATGTCTAAAAGGTTCGGTTCACATTGTATCATCAGAGGTTATTGCATTATTACAAACCATTCTTATCTCGACTAACCCTCTATGTCGGATTCACTGGACCAGATTGACCTCGCTCCTGGCTACGTTCTTATCCGCACCCGCTCTATTCATAAAACCGTATATGAATTGTTAACTGAAGCAAACTGTAATGACAAAAATCAGACAATCGATATACCCGATGTTGTAGCTTCGCATTCACAACTAATAAAATACACCACAAAATAATTGTCTCTGCCATGGATTTATTGTCCTCCTGCCAGTAAAGATAAAATAACAGTTCTATCTATAATTGCAAACTGCTATTTATTGGTGTCCCATTGAGGCCCACTAAAACTTTTCATTCAATTCCCGCAAAACTACATCGAAGTGTTGTAAATGACGAACCGGCAGCAATAAATGTGCCTATAATTCACCTAGAGATATGGTATTGTTACGACCAGGCGTGTTGCCGCTCAAAAGCGGGTTACGGCAGAGTACATTTGATGCCTAAGTTTACATGACAGCGGTGATATATGGGTGACGTGTCGAGTAGAATAATCTATCTATGTTTATCCAGACCCTCGAGTGTACGTAACTAACACCCATCCCTTCATTTATCGTGAGCCTATGATTTGATTTACTGCAGTGGAACAATAAACTCAGACGTTGTTAATAACATTTCAGACGTTACATACCTCAGACGTGAATGGAGTAACATGAATCGATTTACACAACTCGGTTGGTGTATTTTATTGTCCAAAAGTGTATTTGTAAGTAATGATCGACCAGGGTGGTTGAGTTTTATATATGAAAGCAGCGTTGATCTTCCGTGATGCACACAAGTTCATAGTAATGTCATTGCCTACGGTTTTACGCGGCACGGTCGAAATGCAATGGAGTAGTATTCAGGTAATGAATCAGAAATATTGCCGTAGATATACCTCTTTACAATACCAAGGATAAATTATCACGAGATGCTTTAAATCACTGTAGCTTGGGGATATATCATGGAATAGCTATTAACAGGTAATGTGTGCTTAATTATGCATAAATGAAAACCAATCCCAGTTGCTGTTTGACACAACAACAACATAACCAATTGCGGGCTATGCAGACTAGCAATTGTGAAATGTTTCTTTTAATGGTAATATTGCACTGTCACTTCTATAACTTGATCGCAGTCGATCGAAATCTGAACCAAAAGGATGCGATCAATAATCAAGCGGTTGTACATATGTATATAATACAAATATGTTTGATGTGAGGAGAGATTATGCTTCGCCATGTAACGGTATAAGATTTGGGAAAGCTGATTTATTCAAGAAGGATGCTATTTATCATTGTCAGTATAGTAGTTCTATCATTATCAAATTCTATTTCGCAGTTAATAGTCTAACTGGTATTTGTCGTTATATCATGAAAATAATAATGTAACTTGCTTCCATAAACGACGTATTTGTGCATCGAAACCAATTTGATAATATGCTTTAGTGAAATGTGCATTAAATGTGGTTGAAAAAATGAATATATGGCAGGTCGTCTACTATGAAGCACAAAGACCTGCAGTGGACTGCTTCTACGGTCCCTCTGTGATGCATCAAACATGATTAATAACGAGGATGCGATCACCATTCTCCTATATTTGCTCAAGAGGATTAAATATTATTGAATCAGATTTCTGCGCAGGATTCCATAAATGAGATTGATCACATTAAACTGCATGATGAATTATATTTTCGATAGCTAACTTGGTTGTTATCTTGCTTATTTGATCATTATTGCATCTAGCACTACCAGCCATGTAATGTTTCTATTGGCATTACACAAAGACCCAAAGATACTTTCTAAACTCATGAGGAGTCGATCGGCTGTACAATTTATACAAATACTATAACAAGTGCATAACTAGCATCGGAATACCACCGCATTTTATTTGATATTGTGTGGGTCCCAACGTCAATATAATAGATAAGCTGTTCTTTTCCACCATGGATTGTTGTAAGAGACACATATATTACATAAAGTTGTCATTCTTATCACGTTGCTCCAAGTGCCTTAATTCAAGGTGTGATTGACAGGGTAGACCTATGATTGGCAGTCCAGTCGTATATAATAGCCAACTCGAATACACGATCATCAGTGAGGCATATGGCTCAGTCAGCAAAATTGTGCAACGATCGTTTTTCTAAAGCATGTTAACAAACTTTTCAAAGCATTGATATTGACTACGTTAAAGCAGCGAACTGGCTTTTCAACTGACAAGCTACATTTGCAAACAAGGGCTGATGGAAACATTACACAAGGGGCAAGTTATTTGTTTGTATGTGTTTAACAATTAACATGGTAAAATATATGTACAATTCGAAACATTAGTAGCTTCATATCGTGTGTATGTTTGTGGAACATCATATCAAGTCACATCTGAGCATCAATTTAAATGATAGAGTGCTATGCAATACGTCATACCATGCTTAGCTCAACATGACTCATTCTGTAACATCAGTCAACACCACAACGGAACAAGAATGCGTGTACATTTTATGCATAATAAGAAAAACCCTTTGCAAATCGACATATAGTAACAACCATGCTTTCAAATGAATGATATTGGCTGTCGTAGTTTTGGCGCATTTTTATACATCTTGGTGCAATGGCAAAGTGACACAAAATTAGAAAATACAGGGCACTGTGAGTCGAAGATAGAAAAGGATTGGCATTATGCATCGCTTATGAGATTACTTGCGCCACGTGAGACATGACACCAATGCCATTAACGTCAAAACGACGTTACTACATTCGCGATGAATGGAGTTTGTTTTACTGTTGCACGCTGATGTGACTGATATTTTGGTGTACAGTAGCCTGACGAGCAATTATGGGGCGTAATCACGATAGGTCATACATTGTTAGTGACCAGGCACAAAGGTGACTGTTGACGAGATTGTTGCAAAACAAGAATGGACTAGTTTGCCATGCAGCGTTACTTTGCGCAGGGTTTGAAAGATGTACACGAAAAGCGCGTTGGATAACTGTGTATCTAATGTCCGGGTTTGCGTAATGCTAGCAACAAAATTATTTTGTTTTCTCTAGGAAGCTATTTGTAACCTTCAGTGTATTATGTCATGCTTTCTACATTCTGGGCTATTAGAACGGCTGACAGAACGGCTGACAGACGCATCCAGCACTGTCGTCTGCAAACTAGACGCATAACTAATTCGATGATGTAGGTAGCATTCTGAGATAGTCGGAAATAAGCGAGCTCTATAATCTATTGCATATCATGCAACTTGCATATACCACGTACCTTCTGTAAGCATTAATGTCGTGGAAAAGGGTAACATATATATATATATATATATATATATATATATATATATATATATATATATATATATATATATATATATATATATATATATATATATATATATATATATATATATATATATATATATATATATATCTATATATATATATATATATATATATATATATATATATATACACATATACCCATATATATATTGTGTGATTGTTTCGGCATGTTTCTGTGTCTGTATGGCGCATGTGTATGTAATGCCCCGCAGCATATATCGCTCTCAACTCGTAAAGTCTGGTAAATTACTGCTGTCGTGATCATGCATCTCGTGATCGTGGAAGTGTTAAGTGCGAATGGTGTTTTGAATTAGTTTGCCTTTTGTCTGTGCAAGCAGAATAGCAGTGAGAGAAATTCATGTTCTCCTCGTTCGGCCTTAGTTGCTGATATATTTCCAAATAGTATTCGTAGGCCGGTGTGTTGATCAACTGGGCACCTGTCCTTGGGCTAATCGATTTATGTAAAGAATAGCGCATTACTTTGGCGAAATGACTTCACCGACGACAACAGCTAATTATGACTCAGCGTCAATAATGAGGTTTTAACCTAGAGACTAAGTTTAAGCTACCTGGACAATTTGTAATATTTACAAAAATCAAGCTCTTCCAGCGGCAGAGGTTATTTATTGTAACTATATACTAGCATGTTGATTACGATGACTGAAGTTCCTTATTATGCAGCAAATACTAGAATGGTTTGTTGCAACAAAATTACAAAATGAGGACAAGCAATAGCTGCAAGAACTGTTAACTAAAAATAGACATATTTAACGATTTACAATGGAAATCAGTAAGCCGGGTTAGGTCCGAATTGGTATGTTGGAATATGAGAGTAGATACATACACTCAATGTGTGCTACAGGAAGACAGCGCTTGCCCTAATACTTGGTGAGCCGGGCGCTGATGAGATGTGGTCTTGAATGGAACAGATACCACGACATTCTTAGCATTTGTAACCTGACTGTAATTGTCTACAGTAAAGCATCACTGATTTGCCATAGGCAATCAAGTCTAAGACATTACAATGATTCCGCAATTGCCACTAGTGTTGCAAAGAATATACAGGTAGTGGATGCATGCATATTGATTAATTTCAAAGAGATGTTAGATATTACATTAAGCAATCGAGTCTGTCAGCAAAATGCTTCTTCTGTTATACCCGCTCATTAATTAACCTATGAACTGAACACACAAGGATGTATTGGCTACAACGGACGACTCAGTTGCCAAGCTCATCATTCCATCCCATTATCTCATCGCTGTTATAGCTTACTTCCTTCGAGTTGCAATTGATATGAAAATAGAAATTGATTGCCGTAACTATCACCCGAAGCTCTTTTTGAAATAGCAATGACTTTCCAAATCCACATAATCCTCTAATGGTCTTATTCCATATGAATTGTCAAACATTTACATATTTGCCTATTAATTTTCTACTTGAAGCAAAAATTGGTTGGCGCTTTATGCAGTTACCTGCATTCATCTTTACATTGGTATTAATGGCCCGAGTATGCAAAACTGACTCAATTCATGTCAATATGCGAGGTTGCAATTCGATAATGCGCCCGTCTATTATGGGTGCTTTGTCAGTCGATTAAGTCCCCACTGCCCCTAACGCATTCATTTGAACATACTACATCAACTGGCAATGACAGAGTGATTGATATGTTCGTCGTTTCCTGACTCGACAAATATCCGTTCGAATGAACAATATAATTTAGCCTGTGTGTCTAATAGAAAGCAGAATAAGTCATTTTCTCCTTCGAGCGAAGGAATTGATAACCTTGTCAGATCTTCAGTTAACAGCAAATTCATCCTTATCAGAAGTAGTATCTTTGACTTATTGAAATGGGTTATCAGCCGCGGTGTGCAGCTCACAAGACGACCCTTAATCACTACAGTACAAATATATACGAAAAAAACCTTATCGGCCAGACGATAAACACGAAAGTCAAATATTAAATAGATTGAAGGTAAATCTCAATTCAATAGCTGTTTTGGGATAATGTGGTAGCCTTTATACCGCATTGCCCATATTTGCAACACTATTCATCATGCGATTCATCAGCTCACTGTACACCAGGTGTGATGTAATTGTTGTACCTATCAATTGCATGTAGCCAATAAGATAAAGTCTTCATGAGTCACGAGTGGCGACGTAATCAAGGGGAGAACCTTACTCATTTGTGCTCATGAATGGCGGTTATGATGGATCCCTGACCCTCATGTGTCATAGAATGAGATGTAAAATTGTGCAAACACCATTTGGAATGAATCACTCCCATTTTCCCCCTCACAATCGTCTGTTTACGGGTTAAAGTTAAGTGAGTGCCGTCACTGGCATTGATATATGTTGTAGTACTTAGGTACATTGCTGTTATATGTTGTATTTCAGTAGATTGCCGATAGATGTTGCTGCATTTAGGTACATAGCTGACATATATTGTTGCATTAAGGTAGTTTGCTGATATGCGCTGTAGTATTCAATTAGATTGATAATATATGTATACATTAATGTACATTGCTGCAATATGTTGTTGTATTTGAGTAGATTGCTAATATATGTTGTTGTATTTAGGCTAGCTGATATGTGTTGTTGTGTGTGGTCAAATGCTGATGTCGTTATTTTTATGTCGAATGCTGAAGCATGTTGTTGTATATAGTTAGATTGCTAATATATGCTATAGCACTGAGATTTGTGACTTGTAAACTGAAGAAGGGATATATTTGTGTCGCATTAAGGGTCACGCTCTAATATTTGGATCAGCAATGATTGATAATCCGCCCCTCGTGTTGCATTCTCCATATATCAAAAGTTTTATGTACGTCAGAAGGGAGAGCAAACTATATGATGGTAGTCAGTTGATAGTTTGAAACGCCAACTAGTGAGCCCTGATCCCATCCTTACCCTCTAATTCGATACATCGTAGTTGATGAGAGAAGGTCCTGATTCAATTAACGATACTGACGATCCAATCTAAAATATGATCACCATTTGCCAGTAAACGCAGCTAAATGTGCGTGGGTGTGCGTGTGTGCGTGTGTGTGTGCGTGTGTGTGTGCGTGTGTGTGTGTGTGTGTGTGTGTGTGTGTGTGTGTGTGTGTGTGTGTGTGTGTGTGTGTGTGTGTGTGTGTGTGTGTGTGTGTGTGTGTGTGTGTGTGTGTGTGTGTGTGTGTGTGTGTGTGTGTGTGTGTGTGTGTGTGTGTGTGTGTGTGTGTGTGTGTGTGTGTGTGTGTGTGTGTGTGCGTGTGTGGTGTGTGGGGTGGGGGGGGTGCGTGGGTTACTGGGATTGTGCCACGTTAGTTGCTCTTATGCTATTTGTCGTCGTGGGCTGACTATGACGTGCTCTGCATATGACCTGTATAGAACCCGTCGGGGGTAGCGACTCCCGATTACAGCAGTATATATCTTGTTGTAATCAAATAAATTGCTGATATATGTTTTTGTATTTACGTAGATTCCTAATATATGCTGTTGTATTTAGTATATTGCTGATGTATGCTGTTGTATTTAAGTAGAATGCTGGTATTTGTTGTGATATTTAGGCCGATTTCTGACTAGTTGCTAAAGACTGACACCATTGATATTGCGACGCTTTTTATTCCTATATTTGTGTCAATTTAAAAATAATTCGTAAATATGTACACTCGATTAATCATAAATAAAACCATTTTAGTGACTGTGCCTGCGTCGTCACTAATGATGATTTTGTTATTTTGCCTCAATTCTTAGGGCTATACTAATTTTCGATCTCACTTAACTCGCGCTGCTTTTTTTTTTATATATTCATTAAACCTTTGTGAATTGCGTTTGTGGAAATTATCAAACCGACATATGCAATCTTAACTGAGTCCCTACAGCTGCTATTAATGCAGTTGGCTTCTATTGCAATATTCAGTTCGCGTTTATGCGCTGACTCACCGTACAATCTGTGTAGGCCATATAATTTCGCAGATTACAGTACGTTTGATAAAATACACAATATGTGAATTATACTTATTATTGCAAAGCACAAATTCTGTGAGTGCAGATGTAGATGCAAATTTCTTTCCTTAAAGAAGGTGGATACAGTGCATTCCGACACGGAGATATAAACTATCTATACGCTTTACAAATTATAGGCAATATCAGATTAGCAATATGGGTGGCACACAAGAAGCTGTTACTGCAGCATGAGGATTGGCTGTGTCGCCAATTCAAGACACGATATTCGACCTAGCCAATCACATTGACCAAATCATATACTGCTTCGGGAGAGAAAGCCATCTGTCACTCAACTTGTTTTTGCAAGTAAGCCCTCAACCATCGTTTCTATAACAGCAGAGAGGCAACATATACGTACGTTGCAATTGCATGATAATGGATTTCGTTTGCTGTTATTTCGCCAGTAGAAAGTTGGCACTCCGTCATTAGGTTTGTGTTTAAATAACCATCGGTCACAGATTCCACTATCTGGATAATTAGTAAGTAATCTGATACCATATGCTGTTATAAATGACTGCCGCCAATTCGTTTTACGGCCACATCTGAAATAAAAAGATTTATCGCTTTATTATCGTTTCCAAATTGCATTGCTGTAAAATGTGCCTATATTTGTAATTGCGTACAATTGTTCGACAGCAATTGCAAGAATGCATAACACATAAGTCTGATTTTTGAATGTTAATAAGCAATTTCGTCGGCGAGAAAGGACGAGCTCTCAACGGATTAATGAGTTGTACAATGCAACTTTATGGCACATTAGAGCCATAGGAGCATATTGGAAAGTAACCACAACTCATCAGTTCAATCAGTTGAAACACAGAAACTAGCACTGCTTCCTTCTTGGCTGCATACAATCACATCTTTGAGAAATGTAATTATTTCCCAGTATTTTGGTTTTCGTGGATGTGTCAACTATTTGACAAATACTAGAATCATCAACCAAATAATGAAGCCTTAATGTTGATGAAAGCTTCATATGCGCGCTGAACAGTGGCCTTGATCTGTCCCTTTTATGACAATTGCAAATTGCTTTTACCTAGTCAATTTGTTTGAGCGAGCAATTGTATAATTTTAACAGCAATCGTACCACCCAGAGTAAGGGATTTATTGATGTATCTTCAACATGTTCTTCCCAAGCAGGCAATGATTATCATTCAATGAGCAGCATTTGCTCTAAAAGAGATCGTTATGATCGATTCGACTACCCCTATGACGACCTAGTCTCTATTTTAGATGAAAGAGGCTATTGCAATCGATGCCAGTACCGCTTTATTCGCCGATAGAACACTTACAGCGAAATATACCCCCTTAGCTGGGTCTGTTTACGTTGACTTTGATGTCAGCATCAATCAAAGGTATCTAATGCAAAATGGAGATTACGATGTGGTTAAGTTAAGGGCGTGATCTCATTCAACTTGCTATCTCTTGAGGGTAATATAAAAAGTAACATTGTCACAACCTTCCTCTCGCCCTTCTCTTGGTAATGCGCGTGGGGAAGACGAAGATTTGCTGCTGATTCGACAGTTCAGGTCAGGCAGTGTGATATTTAACACGATTAAGATAACCATCAAATAGACAATATCACATGTGACAATGTGTTCTAAAGAAAAAAACATGATCCTGTACTATTAAAGTCACCAGCGACCCCAATCTTTAAGTTTGTTCTCAGCAATAGAGCATGGATTATAATATCATAAATATTTTTTTCTGACAATGCAATTGCATAACGGCGCCTTCCAACAGGGCTGTTCCGTATAACCTGACAACTGATTTTCTCTGCTGGAGGCAATCTGGTGTCACAAACCACGGGACACCATACGCAACGCCCTGCAACCTCTGTTGAAATTAATGACAGTTTATATCCAGGTGATACTGTTAACACGTAAAATCGAAAAATATAATCTTACATCCAATGTTGTTTGATATTGTCAAAGTGCATTAACCAGGACCTACGACTAATGGAACTACGTTTGTAAATGAATGCATGGCGCACACATGTTATGTGTGGCAAACTCTAGCAATATAGTAGAAGTCTCGAGGCAATGGAATATCTTTAATACCCAATATAGTACACCTATTTAGTATAATGAAATATATTGTCTTGTCAAATAATAACGATTATCACAATTGAAACCAGGCAATATTCCTCAATTAATGCATTATTATTAGCCACACAAATCAGATCAGACCGCATCGTCCACGAGTAACATCGGTTTCTTGTATGATTGGCGTTTACCGCATACAAAGATGATATCCAGACTAGTGATGCGGTAATTGTAATGGTTATGGCTGAGCAAACCTTGCCTAAGTTTGCTTTGCCAGACAAAGGTTGTAAATGGATATCCCGTCGAGTAAAATAATCTATCTTTTTTTATCCAGACCCTCTAGAGTATGTGTCTGCAATCCATCCCTTTATTGATCGGGAACCGCACAATTTAATTTACGGCTTTGGAGCAATATACTCCGACAATACAAATGGCGACAGTAATGGTTGCGCCAGACCTCAGATATGCAACGAATAACATGAATGAATCAACAACATTCGGTTTGAATATTATATTGTCCCGTAGTGTATTTGTTGTACATGCTCGACCTGTAAGGTTGGGTATTATATGTGATAGCAGAGTAGATCATAGTAAATACCCTTGCTTGTACTTCCCGCGTATTGAAAACATGATATTAAGAATTCACGTGATAATTCTTGCATGGGCGCTTAACATATCGAAGATGCCGAGATAATGTGTGCATTGAAGTCTTGTCAGTATTCGTAGCAAATGTAAGTCTTATGTTAGTGGTCTAGTTTGCTTTAAGTGTTACGGCTGCGACGGCAGGCGATGAAGTTGGGATGAAAACAATGATATGTTGATAAACAATGGCAATGGCCAACTATTAGTGCAGATAAAAAACCTACTAGTTCGCAAAAGCACCAATAAAACCAATCTGGTGTTGCTGGAACTTTGTAGTAAACTATCAATGCTCAAAGGAACAAAACATTGCGCACAACAAATGCGAATTGCAAGTATATTTCAGGGTTTTAAGGAGAGGTCTTAAACATAGATTTACGCAATGCACATCAGACAAATTATCAGCCATATGTTAATTACAAATACATCATTCATCCATTAAGTTGTAGGTATGCAATTACATTGCAACCGTTACACATACGGGCGAAACCACGGCAATGGCAAGTCACTGGATTTTCTATAAGTTATCAACATCAACTTTCGAGCTTGATACGATAAGGCATACGTAGAAGATGCATGTGATCATATTAAGATAATTGTGCAATACCTCACTATTCATGAAACAGTAGCAAAACTCCATCAAGTTATAAAAGTGACAATGCAATATTTTCGATAACAAGAAACATTTCACATTATTTGGTCTGCAACCTGATAATGGCAATTGTATAAGTTGTTCTCAAGTCAAACAACCACAGTGATTGGTTAGCATATTTGTATTATGAAACACGCGTAGCCATTCCATGATATATACATATGCTACAGTGATTAAATGTCCATTATTTTGTTGATCTGCTATACTACCAATTCATAACTTTTGCTAGTAGTGGGAAAATTTAATCCTGGTGCACAAGAACTCTACTTTGAATGGTGGTAAGACGTGCGTCATAATGATTATCAAATTTATGTTAAGAATGCATTAAATGGTGTGCATTTTTGATAAATGTTAATTTTACGTCATGTACATGTTACATAATGAACAAAGTTAGTATAGTTAGAATTACACTACCCCGAACATACAACTTTAGCACAAGTCTCTTTGTCAAAACTACTATGATTATTGTAATTTTTTTAGCGGATGTATTTATCGCCTGCAGACAATATTAAAATAAATTTTAATTACAGCACTTAAACGTCATTGTAACCATTGTGTGATATATTGTCTTGCCGATCATCAGTGCCGCACCTGACTCAATCTCAATATATATCTATATATATCCATATATATTTGTCTATATATATACATGCATTTTCAGTGATATTGACTTCACCAAGGCCGCGAACTGACTCATATGTCAGACGTATAGACATTATTCAATTGCGAATGTGTGTTAAGCGCTTAACTGTGTGTGTGCTAAGTGTGTGTAATGTGTGTGTGTGTGTGTGTATATGTGTGTGTATATATATATGTATATGTATATATGTGTATATGTGTGTGTGTGTGTGTGTGTGTGTATGTGTGTATGTGTATGTGTGTGTATATATGTGTGTGTGTATGTATGTATATATTAGTTGCCCTAATGTTAATTGCCGTCGTGGACTGACTGCTTCGTGCTCTGTACATGACCTTAATAGAAGGCGCTTGGGGGTAGCGAATTCCACAAAAGGAAGTGCCTCTTATTTATTGTCCCTGTGCTCTAAATACAGACTGGATACGATTCTATGCGGACCTTTAGATCACCATATACTTCGAGAGTTGAATTTTATACCCTAGTAGATATAGCTGTAAACGTATGGCTGCAGATTTTCCCACACGACACATGTTACCAAAAACCCAATGACCCTATTGGGAATCAACTGGTTCCGTATGTGATTCCTGTTGCAAGCATTGTCCCGCGGCACGACGCCAAGGGTCACCACCTCATAGTGTTGCCCTGGTGACCAATTGATCTACCGGCAATGACGTATATCGTAGCGTCGTATTTGAAACCTAAGTTTAGGGGTATGTTATGTCGAATATTTATCGAACAGTAATTCCATGCAACGAATACCCTATAGGTCGAGCTCTTTAGAACTTAGGCTATTGCACACGTTACATGTGGCGCATCACGTGACACATGTAAATTTATACTATAGATGTAAGGATATGTATCATGTGTTTACTGAGACGAAGAATCAATGATGAAGTGCACGTACAAGTCCCGGTTAGACCTAGATGATTGTCATCCAGGTGATGGAGATGACGGCTATTATAAGGTGTAGCATTCATCATATTCGCTTTAAAGGATCCTCAAAGAGATTGCTATATTCAAAGGTCAGGTAATAGACCCACAATTGAAAAAGCCGATTTAAGGTTTAACATTTATGACCGACAGTTGATGCAAGGAAATCGCCGAACAAACGGCTATCAATTTCGGAAGGACAATTAGATGTTAAGTAACGCTACATGGAATCTTAATTTTTGCCCGCGACTATCGCAATTTGCGTGAATAAAAATAATTCCTTTCTTGGAAGGTTCTGACCAAAATGTTTTATAATATAGTTACGGTTGCGGTCTGTGTACTCATGTCACTGCCCCATGGGTGTAAAATGCAATTTACATCGAGCAATTCATTTGGTTGGATGCACGATGCTACTCAACATCACAACTTTGTAAGTTTGTTATGGTGCACCTGTTAAGGAGCAACTTAAGCCAGTATTCAATCCTGTCAACATCAGTCAGTGCAAAACCACGTCAATGTAATTAGTTCAGCAGTTTAAAATCACAGCTTCAGCATTTGCCGGGTGATGGACGCAAACCGTGAGGGAAAGTTAGAAGGCCTTCCCTAAAGTGACGTCAGTAAGCTGTTCATGTGATTGGTGGAGCGTTTTGTGGTGGTGATGTGACAGGACCTGTGACGTCACGAAGATGAATCAAGCTAGAAGATAGCTCGTCAGTCAGAAACGCCTTACAATAGAAAATACATCTTCAAAGGCCGTATTGCAGCAACACATTTTATGGTCAATCTATCACGCCAGTGTTTGGAACAATCTGAGCCGCTAACCATTCTGTTAGGAACCCATGTATATTGGATTATAGCGTAATAAATGTTTAAGAATCTAAGGTCTGGGTCAAGAAATGCGACTACGCTGAAATGTCGCTCCCCACACCTAAGTCGCAGAGATAAAAACTAAGATGGCTCCACATCATTATGTAAAGTGCGGCTGGAGAAATGCCCTTGCTTTATTAAACGAATGCAAAATATCTTCCAAACGATACCTTATCTGCCCGGCAATGATGTCTGCTGCAACAACCACCAGAGCAATACATATTTGTGAGCGTGGACGAGTAAAAACTACGCTCCACCAAGTACTAAGTTGATTACATTTATCCGTTGACTGCGAAAATGATCCTCTGTGGGCAGTTTGTTCCACCCGCAAGGAGCCGAAATGGATTGCAGAGCCGGGACAAATCATCTAATGCCAGACAGCAGTAGCCGATTCGGTTTCACTACAAATTGACTAGAGTAACGCTGGTCTTCACTTGGCTTTAGATAGTGAATAATTTACTCGTCTTCAGGGAGAAAAACAAGAATTCATCCGATTACTATTATGAGGAAATTGCTAATAGTAACAGCATTCAATAACAGTCATATAACTTCTTAATAGTCAGGGGACAACTATATAAACTTGATTGACATGCACTGTGTAATCGACAGATCGGACGCTAAAATCACGATTCACTACCTTAGGACCCTTCGAATAATAAGGCAAATTCGTTTTGTGTGAAAATGTTAATTGACGTGAAGGCCAAATATATGTGATATGTATACAGCATGGTTCACTTTATCTTCCTCATATTATTCCCATAGATCAATGTGGTCACTTTCACATTGATTACTTTAAGGTGTAAATAAAATCTCCCGGTATATACATGAAGCTAGTTACATTGTTTCCCTATAAAATTTAAATGGATAACACAGCATATAAACAAGAGCCGATATAGCTAGTTAATCCGATAACGGATGAGTAAATGTTATTTAGCCACATTATTTGTACACGTAGAGAAGATTTATGTAGAACATGCTATGCAAGAACATTCTTTTGGTGCGATACAAAACATCGCTCGAACGATGTAAAAACCGATGCATGCGTAAAAGTGTAGTAGAAAAGTAGAATATAAAGGCAGTAGATGGGGAGATACAAGGAAATCTTCGCTGTCTATCATAGCAAATCCACTGTAACTGGTATGCCCTGAACTAAAATGAGATACATCTGCTATGTTAGACTGACCAGAGCGATACGCAACTGTGACAACTCTATGGAATGGAACTGTAAATAGCTCGTTGTCGATCGCTCTAAAATTCAGCCGATGTGTTAAAAGACCTCACCTAGGTTATATTGGTCCCTTTCCGTGCTTCACTGGATTCTTTATATAGCAATCGATTAGATCCGCTATTGTCGGTTTAATTTATTTTTCAACGACCATCTGAAGGCTACAGAAGCCTCAAATGGACCGGCGAAATTGACGTCTTTGATTGAGTTCTATAAGCTGCTGACATTCCTGTCTCTATCCAAATAAAACCAAATGTAGCACCCAATGGATAGACAAAACCGCTTCATTGTCACAATATTCGACCTAGCCAATAACATTGACCAAATCATTTACAGTTAATCCATGGAATTGGAAGGGAAAATACAGTTACCAGGCAATATCCGTAACTAATTGGACAACATGTCCCTTCGCATTTTATATTGCACTCGTCGATTGCTTCGCTTACAATATCAATTGGCCATGATTGCTTCTAAAAATGCTTCTATTTGCTTCTGTTCATGAGGTGTGCAAAACTAAGTGGTATCATTGAAAATACCGTCAATTGTCTCTTCAAATAACATCAGAGCATGATTTGAAAACAAAACTGCTGATAATGTTTTGTACATCTATGCCCAGTAAATGACACCATATATTTCTGAGCACTTGCGTACATTACTCTGAATAAAACCAGTGTTTTTTACTGGAGTTTGTCTAATGTGTGTTGATTTTACTGAATTTAAAACTTGCTTATCCGTTACGTCCATGTATGATGTATACACTGTTGGTAAACCGATAGACATGCCCTTACATTTTAACAAATCTATTGATAACACGTTCGGAAATATTATACAAATATTATAAGCAGATGCCAGCTCGGCAGCTCTCCTGTTCCAACTGCCACTAAGCAATAGGTGTTTGGATGTGTGGAAAATTTTGGCGAGCGGCAATTTATCAAAATTTGTCATTATTTCTGACCATGAGAGAAACGTACAATTGTCGTTCTGCGTTTAGAAATCGTTATGTGGCAAGCTCTTGCAGGACCAACTTATCCACAATTCTGACGTCAGCCAAGGATGGGTCAGCAGTCTCATCAGATCATGACATGACTCTGATGACGTCATCAAAAAGCCAGGACATCCAAAAAGGATAACATTGCGGGATGAAAGATTTGGTGCGCCAAAACCGCTGCATCGAGTGAGAGATGTTGGGTTGCGTGGCAATAGAGTGCTTGCGCGCGGCTTTCAGAAGCGGACTGGTCGCTTGAAATGCTGATTAGGCAGGTCATTTACCATATAAATCAGCCAGGATAATAATGGGCTTCTACATTGTCATAAGTTTGCTAGGAAGCCCTCTAATAGGTTGGTTGTTCCGCGCAAGCACTGTAACCTTTGCAAAACCTATAGGAGGTATGTAATTGAGTTGTTGAAAAAAAAGCAGAGAATGCAGTGTGTGGTTAAAACTTGCCGTCGTAAATGTCAAGTAGAAAACACACATTGAGGACAGTCAAGATACTGGGTCATTTAAAGATAAACCCACCCAATAGGGTAGTTGCATCGAGTAGGTGAACTTTGACCATGTACTAATTAGATAAAAAGATTGCAACATGACTGCCCTTTCGTTGACCGGAAGTGATATCATAACTGCTCCTACGTTGTTATACTCTGCTTAACTTTGGATTGATATGATACAAACGTTTCTACTATCTACGGGGTATATTAATCTGGGCTTTCTCAGTACAAACTTACTGTTGTTTCTCATTAAGGGTATGCTTTGCTTTGTACCATCAGTGAGTATTGCATTATTGCAAACCGTTCATATTCCAACAAACCCTCCATGTCTGAATCAATGGACCGGATTGACCTCGCACCTGGCTACGTTCTTAGTTGCTATCGCTCTGTTAATAAAGCCTCATATGAATTGTTCACTGAAGCAAACTGTAACAACAAAAGTAAGAGAAATTGATGTACCAAAAGTTCTAACCTCGCATTCAGGCCCGATAATAACCATATATAAACTGTGGTTCCATAATTTGTCAGTACACGAGAACACAAAATGATTATCTCTACCATGGATTTATATGTCCTCCTTCCAATACAGATGAGATAACAGCTTCTATCTATAAGGGCAATCCTTTAGCCATCGGCGTCCCACTGAGGCCATATTAAAATGGTCATTCAATCCCTGAAGACGTACATCAAAGTGTTGCAAATGACGGCGATAACTGTGCTTATAAATCATCTAAGAAAATAGTATTGTTTCGAATAACGTCTTTAAGCAGACCTGTATGTTTCGCCTATTTACAGTTTGTCTCGGTCTACCGCTGCTACAACGTGCATATTGTAGTTAATTACCGCTGACATCGTATCGGTTGTACATCATGCAAACCAACAATCATCATAATGAATATATTATATTAGCGCCAGCAGATCATAATGAGAATCATTGATCGGGTCCTGTATTGCGTTGGCCGATTATACAAGGCAATCACACAGAGTCATAAATAGTTTACGACCAGGAATGGCGCCGCTCAATAAAGAGTTACGCAGAGTACATTTGGCGTATGTTCAGATGTTTGCGGTTGATCTATCGTGGCCGTAATCTATGCTTTAATCATACCACAATAACATACACATTATGTGCAAGTTGTTTTACATTTTTCCATTATTTTATTAAACTGTGTTGCTTCAATATAAACTAACCTCTTGCAAATGTGAACAGGTTTCGTCCAATCTATGCATTTTTATGATAAGGTTGATTACAACTATAATGCTTAATTTTTGTAACACACTCCCATATTACATTAGTATGATGGTGAAGTGGTCGCTTCCTGATCATCTGTGAGGGGTAACTCATTGGGAGAGAAATGCATCCCATGTCCTATGCTTTGTCATAAATATATTATGTCACAGTTAGCATAGAATTACCATTAGATTAGCAGTGGAGGGATTACAGACATTTTTTCAGATTCATGATGAACATATACAAACTATATTTTTGTTTCATCAGATAGCAGCTAATCACTCTATGTGATATTGCAGAAGTTATGTATGAGGGTGGTTGTGATGTCTTAACAGTGGTCATTTAGAGGTAATATTGCGACATTGACAGATGATATGCGTAGTAGTTTGACATTCCTCTCCATTGCTATCGACTGCTTGGCAAACATCTGTTTCCACACTGCTGACTTTAGTGGATAGGAGAGAGATCTGACGAGAATCATTGGAACACTTAGGCAGGAAGTGATGGACTTTTATTTACATGCCATTGAGCCACTGCATTAGATCAGCACAAACCACAAACATCAAATGGCCACGCAGAGGTTCATTCATACCAACAGAAGTGAAAAAAAGTTATCAAAACAAATCACGATATTGCTATTACTGACACAGTACAGATACTTCCTTAGTGTAATGTACTTGTTACCATGTCAACAAATGTGCTAGCATTATGTAGGTATGTTTGAACATTACACTAAAAAAACATATTGATAGCAGCCACAATAAAGCGTAATTATTTTAGTTTTCGTAACTACGATATTATATCCGTAAATCAAACCTATAACAACTTGCATAAACAAAATTTATTTGACATCAGTATTGCACGATAATTCGCACTGCCTAGTTCAATATAGCAAAATCAACGGTCTAGCATTCATCGACGAATTTTCACTCGTTACCCGAGATGAGCGTTATTTTTTGTGCTCATAATCGTCTCCGTTTCACGCACACAACAACCATGATTATCAAGATTGTCGGAACTGCACAGAGACAACACATATTGATTATGGTTCTGTGAGGATATGGGTTGGATATGAGAATACGGATGTTACCACACCACCCCCGCACTCAACCTTACCCTTCCAACCCCGTGCATCATTATCTGCAACAAAAGAATCATCATTCGGTTGACGTCTCCATGGTAACATTCGAACCAAGTTTCATGACCCTCGAACGAATAATGTCGATTTTATAAGCGATCGAAATTTTTTTTTAGCTGTTTTCCCAACTTTAACCTGCGATTCGTGAGAAAACTGCGCATAATTCCTGCTGTTATGCTGCGTACGAAATGTTACTCAAAAAGTAACCTTCAAATTCATGTTTAAATTTTCAAAATCGACCCAGTAGTCTAAAACATATTTGGGTGTTAATGCATTTTGGGGGGCGATTTTTAACTTAAAGCTCAGTTTGTGAGGAATTATGAGACATATACAATTAGATGAATAAGTTTCAAGTTCGGAGGTGAATGGGCTACCTTCAGGTGCAAACATTGTTACGATACAACCATTAACGACAGAGAAATGACGGGATAGGCCAAAGGTTGGCGGTTTGTCCACTAAAGGTCGCGTTAGTGGGCTACCTATATATATATATATATATATATATATATATATTATATATACGATATATTATATATATATATATATATAGAAATACGGGATATATATATCTTATTGCACAGCTAATATAATACATATATATTTTTATATATATATACATATAAAATATATATATATATAAATATATATATGCATACGTACATACGTACAAACATGACGACATCTATCAAACAAATATCTTGTGATAGGCACTGCCTCTTACAACATTCGATCAAACTTTTATGAATATCCATCGAATATTGCTGAAGTTATAAGCGATTGAAAAATGTGGTAAAACACTACCACATATTTTCGAGTGGGGGCTACGGGGCGAAGTATGCATATTTTATCATGACATTTGGCATGAAAAGTTGGCCAATAAAACAGGCTACAAAGAACCATAAACATTTTTAAAATCACACCCTAGGTTTAGATTATATCTAGGATTGAAAAATTCACAACGTGACCTTGACCTTAATATGAGGTCAAGGTCAAAACAAAACCTCTCGGTTATGCGCATTATTAGTCCCAACCATTTAAAAAGAGAAAATCTGAAAAATTTCAAAAATTGCGACCTGTATCGCGAAACCAAAGAAATGTTTACAAACATCCTACAAACATACAAACCGGGCGGATCGCCATAACTTGGCGTTCCAAAAACGCCAAGTTAATAAACAGTACTAGCGACAAAAATCTAGGAGTTTTCCAAAGAATATGCCATAAAACGCCGGCGTGTGTCTGCGTTTCGTATTGCCGCTCGCTTTGTGCCATGGCGATATACATGTCTTTGAACTACTACAACCCGAGTCAAAATTAGTCAACTGGACTTTATGTACAATTGCCCACTGTGGAACGAGCTGGACACGAGTCACAGGCCGCTTTATCATTTTCCTTCGATAATAACCCAGCGTCGCATGGTTCGAATCCTTTTTGAATAAAATAAGTTTATTTTGGTTTGTCCAGTTATGCAAACGCCTCAAGTTGGGCCACAGAAACTTTCTATACGAACGCGTTGGTGATAACATATCCATAAGAGTATTATTGAGTAGTTTTCGTAGTAAAATACAGTTGATATTCCTTGATGTGCATGCATACCTGCGATACATTCCTTTCACATTGTTGTAGGTTCCTGCAGCACATTTCATGAAAGCACTAGCTTGCTTCGTACTACTTACAGAAGCACACGACAATAATTAGACAATCATATTAATATAAATGTAGGTATGTATGTAAGCATGTATGTACATATGCATGCATGCATGCATGTATGTGTGTATGTTTATATGTATGTATGTATGTATGCATGTATGAACATATGTTTGTATGCAACCATGCAAGTATATATGTATGTGTGTATGTATTTATTATGTATGTATGTATGCATGCATGTATGTATGTATGTATGCATGTATGTATGTATGTATGTATGTATGTATGTATGTATGTATGTATGTATGTATGTATGTATGTATGTATGTATGTATGTATGTATGTATGTATGTATGTATGTATGTATGTATGTATGTATGTATGTATGTATGTATGTATGTATGTATGTATGTATGTATGTATGTATGTATGTATGTATGTACGTGTGTAGTCATGTTTGTACGTATGTACGTATGCATATATATATATATATATATATATATATATATATATATATATTATATATATATATATATATGTATATATATATATATATATATATATATATATATATATATATATATATATATATATATATATATATATATATATATATCTATGTATGTATGTATGTATATGTATGTATGTATGTATGTATGTATGTATGTATGTATGTATGTATGTATGCATGTATGTATGTACGTGTGTAGTCATGTTTGTACGTATGTACGTATGCATATATATATTTATATATATATATTTTATATGTATATATATATAACCTTAAATATATATATATATATATGTATATATATATATAAAGTCAACGCATATATATATATATATCCATATATATATATATATCTCTTATGTATGTACCTATGTATGTATGTATGTATGTATGTCTATGTATGTAACGTACCATGTATCTTGTATGTATGTATGTCTTATGTATGTTGTATGTATGTATGTATGTATGTTTAACAACTAACCATTACGTGTGACATCACCCGTACGTATGTACGTATGCATATATCTTCCATATATGTATATATTTATCGATCCATATTGCCGAAATATATCTTAATATATATATGTGTATATATATATATATGTTTCTTATCTATCTATATCTATATATGTATTTCTATATATATATATATATATATTATATCTCTCTTCTCTCTCTTATATATATATATATTCTATATATATATATATATATATATATATATCTATTAGCACGAACGCGACCTTTAGTGGACAAACCGCCAACCTTTGGCCCACGAAAGGATATACCAGTATGTCCACATAAAGTCAACGCACATTTTCGTCCATTATAATTGAAAATATTTTGGTTTGACCATTCGAATGTGATAGTCTAGTCTTAGTAACGTGCCAAAATAATCTTTCACGCGTCATTCCTTTGGATTTTGAATATAATAGCGAAATACAATTTTAACACCTAACCATTCGCTGACATAACCCGCTCATCTCAATATCTTCCATACAACCATGTATACATCGATCCACATTGCCGAAATAATGTTTAATCATGTGTGTTGGGAATGTTTATTAGAAAAATTAAAATAATTGATTTATTTTTATATTTCATTAGCGAACAATTCTATTTTTCTCCTTGTTCATTTATCTACAACATTGAATTAGATCGCGAAATGCTACCAATGGTTCATAATGATCACATCTACGACAAACATTATGCTTCTAATCCATGATGACTGAATATTTCGGTATTCCACAAATATTCAAAAATATATATGGGCAGGAGAGGGTAGATTTAAACGTATAAATTAATGTCTTGACCTTTAGTGGACGACCTTTCGAGGACCAAAAGTATATACCAGCAATAAAAAGGGACAAAAAGATTTTTATTCGCATAAAACTATTTCATCGTTTCAATTTAAGGATGCCGAATAAATAATTGATAATTAATGATATCAAAAATGTAGTGTGTGTGTGTTTGTGTGTGTTTGTGTGTGTTTGTGTGTGTGTGTGTGTGTGTGTGTGTGTGTGTGTGTGTGTGTGTGTGTGTGTGTGTGTGTGTGTGTGTGTGTGTGTGTGTGTGTGTGTGTGTGTGTGTGTGTGTGTGTGTGTGTGTGTGTGTGTGTGTGTGTTTGTGTGTGTTAGTGGGTCCAACTGGAATTTCGATTTGGCACATTATCAATTTTGTACCTGCATTGTTCTCCGGGACAGAAAGTTATCTATCACTCAACCTGCTTTTTCAAGTATCTCCCTGCCAAGTCCTCAACCATCGTTTCTATAACAGCAGAGGGACAACATCTACGCACGTTGCCATTGCATGATAATAGATTTAATTTGCGCTCCGTCATTAGGTTTGTGTTTAGATAAGCATCGCGCACATATTCCACCATCTGGATAATTAGTAAGTCACTTGATATCATATGTTGATGTAAATTCGTTTTACGGCCACATCTGATATAAAAAGATTTACCGCTTGATTAGCTTTTCCAAAATGCATTGCTGTAAAGTGTGCCTATATCTTTAATTTCGTAAAAATTTGCGACAGCAATTGCAAGAATTGTTAACGCATTGTTCTTATTTTTGAATGTTACACTTAGCAATGTCGCCGACGCGAAACGGTGATCTCTCAACGCATTAATGAGCTGTACGATGCAACTTTATGACACATTCGAGCCATAGGAGCATATTGGAGAGCAACCACAACTCATCAGTTTAATCAGTTGAAACAAAGAAACTAGCAAAGCTTCCTTGTAGGCTGCATGAAATTACACCATTGAGAAATGTAATTATTTACCAATATTTTGGTTTTCGTGGCTGCGTCAACTATTTGACAAAATACTCGAATCATCAATCAAAACATTGAAGCCTTAGTGTTGATGAAAGCTTCAAATGCGCGCTAAACTGCGGCCTTGGCCTTTCCGATTATGACAATTGCAGTATGTTTTTACCGATGTTCGAGAGAGCAATCGTATAATTTGAACAACAATCGTACCACCCAGAGTAAGGGATTTATTGATATATTTTCAACAAGTTTTCCGCAAGCAGGCAATGATTATCATACCACGAGCAGCATTTGCTCTTAGAGAGATCGTTATGATCGGTTCGACTGGCCCTATGACGACCTAGTCTCTATTTCAGAATAAAGAGGCTATGGCAATCGATGCATGTACCGCTCTATTCGCTGATAGAACACTTCAAGTAAATTATACCCTCTTAACTGGGACTGTTTACGATGACTTTGATGTCAGCATCAATCAAACGTATCTAATGTAAAATGAGGATTACGATGTGGTTTAGTTTAGGGCGAGATCTCATTCAAGTAGCTATCTCGTGAGAGCAATATAAAAGGTAAATTGTCACAACCATCGCTCCTAACTGATGACCTCCCGTCCTCCTCTGGGTAATGCGCGTTGGGACGATGACAATTTCCTGCTGATTCGACATGTCAGGACAAGCAGTGTGATATTTAACACAATTAAGTGAACCATCTAATAGACATTATCACAAGTGAGAATGTGTTCATTGGAAAACCATGATCCTTTACTATTAAAGTCACAAGAGTTCCCACTTGAATCCATACCTGAAGGCATGTTTCACTACGCAAAGACGAAATAGTACATTTCCAATGCGTATTCATCCCCTTAATTCTAGCGGTACATCCCTATTACACAACTCGTAAATACTTACCTCAGAATAGAGTGTATTGCAGCTTCTGCTTCACATCTCATTGGCTTCTTTATAAAACCGGATACTATTCTAAACGGTTTCATCCAGGTAATAATGTGGAACTGCCTATTTAGTTAACATTAAGCGATTCCAGGAAAATACCATGTCAGGACAATATCACTATATTGCCCGTCTTTACGTTAATTCTCGGCAATAGAGCGTGGATTATAATTCAGATATTGCGAGCGTTTCAAAAATATTTTTTTCTGACAATGCAAGTGTATAACGGCAGCTTGTAACAGGGCTGTTCTGCATAACCTGCCAACTGATATTTTCTGCTCAACGCAATCTGTTACCACAAACCACAGGACAACAACGCAACGCCCTACAACCTCTGTTAGAATTAATGATTGTTTATATCCAGGCGATACTGTTAATACGTAAAATCTAAATATCATCTTAATCCAATATTGCTTGATATAGTCAAATGGAGTTAACCAGGTCCTACAACTAATGGAACTACGTTTGCAGATGAATGCATGGCGCACATATGTTCTGTGTTGCAAACTCAGCAATGTATGTCCTCTTTATAACCCAATATAATACACCTTTTTAGTCTAATTATTTATGTTGGCTTGACAATAAATAATGATTATCACAATTGAAACAAGGCAATATCCTCAATTAATGCATAATTATAGCCACATCGTCCACGAGTAACACAGGTTTCTTGTATAATTGGCGTTTACCGCATACAAAGATGATATCCAGACTAATGATGTGGTAATTGTAATGGTTTGGCCGAGCAGACATTGCCTAAATTTGCTTTGACAGACAAAGGTTGTAAATGTCCCGTCGAGCAGAATAAACTATTTACTTTATCCAGACGCCCCAGGGTATGTGTCTGCAATCCATCCATTTATTGATCGTGCACCGCACAATTTGATTTACTGCTGAGGAGAAATATACCCACACATTAGTGGTTATGGTTCCGCCAGACATTGCAGACCTCAGACATGCAACGAATAACATGTATGAATTGACAACATTCGGTGGGAATATTATATTGTTCAGAAGTGTATTTGTTGTACATGCTCGACCACTTAGGCTGGGTTTTATATGTGACAGCAGAGCAGATCATAGTAAATACCCTTGCTTGCACTTCCCACGGTGCTTTCAAAAAGTAACGGAGCGGTATTCATGTTAAGAATTAGAAATATCGTTTGTTAATATCCGAAGGCTGTGGTTGTATTGAAAACATGTTATAAAAATTCATGTGATAATTCTAGCATGGGCGCTTAACATGTCTGAGATATATGGCTTGATAATACAAATAATAGTTTATCGCATGGTTCCTAACACGATGACGCCCAACTGGTACTCCCCAACAAAGATGTTAATGTGTGCATTGAAATCTTTTCAGTAGTCGTAGCAAATGTAAGTCCTATATAGTGGTCTAGATAACTTTAAGTGTTATGGCTGCGAAAGCAGGCGATGAAAGTTGGGTAAAACATTATGTTATGTTGATAAACAATGGCAATGGCCAACTATTAGTGAAGCCATAAACTCTATGCGTTCGCAAAGCACCGATAAAACCAATCGTGTGAGGCGAATTGCAATTATATTCCAGGCTTTCACGTCTTAAACATTGTTGTACGCAATGCACATCAGGCAATTTATCAGCCAATCTTAACTACAAATAAATCATTCATCCATTTAGTTGTAGGTACGCAATTAAACTACAACCGTTACACATACGGACAATGACCAAGGCAATGGCAAGACACTCGATTTCTGTAAGTTATCAACATCAACTTGCGAGCTTGATACGATAAGGCCTACCGTAGAAGACAGGTGGCCTTCTGCGCATCCGGTTATTTTGCTCATAATATGATAATTGTGCAATACCTCACTATTCGTGAAACAGTAGCAAAACTCCATCAAGTTATAGTAGTGACAATACAATATTTTCGATAACTATAAACATTTCACAATCGTTGGTCTGCATCCTGATAATCGGAATTGTATATGTTGTTGTTAAGTCGAACAACCACAGGGATTGGTTAGCATAGGTGTATAATGAAACACGCGTAGCTTGATTCAATGATATACACATATGCTACAGTGATTTAATGTCCATCCTTTTGTTGATCACATTGGTTTTTTGGCTATAATACCAATTCATAACTTTTGCTAGTAACGGGAAGATAGAATCCTGTTGCACAAAAACTCTACTTTGAATGGTGGTAAGAGGTGCGTCATAATGATTTCAAAAGTCAAATATATGTTAAGAATGCATTTATTGGTGTGCATTTTTGATAAATGTAAAGTTTACGTCTTGTACATGTTACAGAATAAACAATGTTAGCATAATTTGAATTACACTACCCCGAACATAGGACTACAACAAGTCTCTTTATCTATACTATTATGATTATTATAATTCTTTTGAGCGGATGCATTTATCGCCAGCAGGAGAGATTGCAATCAATTTAAATTACAGCACTTAAAACGTCATTGTGACCACTGTGTGATATATTGTCTTATTTAATAAAAGATAACAATGCTCAGTTTACGTCGCTTATAGCTACTGCAGCGATGCATTGAAATACGCTTAATTCAACTAGAATAATAAGCTGCTTTGTAAATCAGATATCAACTTATATCATGGTGGGGTGGACTAACTAAAAAGTGTCACATTGTAGTTCTGGCGCTAAAATACCGACAGAACACCTTTAATCAAGGTGAATTGCAAATAGCACATGTAATGTGACCATAGTAGGAACTGACAAAAATATCTTCCAGATATTAACTTACTGCACAGTGGTGAAGTTATGCATCGCTATATATCCGTAAAAGCTATATAAGAAATGACAACCGAAATAGGCTTTATCCAGTATTAAACATTCAATGACTGTTATTGTATTTTAAGCGCTCCTGATGTCTATTCGTTATACTATGAGAATGGTAATGTAATGTGCTCCAATAAACAACGTATTTGTAAATCTAAACGAATAAGATGCGCATTGATTATTATACAGTATATTTCCTCATGGCTACCACATATTCATCGTGTATGCGTGTTAAATCTCCTGCTGTGCCTCTTAAGTATGCTCAGATTGGAACTCATATAATATATGGCTAATGAAGTACAATGACTGCAGTTTGCTCTACGGTCCCTACTCATTATGAATTACAATGAGGATTACTCGAATCTTTGTGGTTTAGCATCTTTAGTTTATTGGCTTAATGCAATCTAACGTCCCTCTATAATGATTATCAAATCGATAATCATATTGCGACCTCAACCTATTCTAAAATGGCTCAGGAGTGATTACAGATCGAATGTTAATTGTGTGTTTATATTGATCTTTAAGGCCGCGAACACAAAAAGAATTCCATGCAAAAAAGTTAAGTGCTGGTAGTGGCTTAATGCAATCATGATCAAAAAAACAAACGTTACCATAAAATATGAGTATGCTTTAACGCCGAATTTAACTGTTTTCGCTAATATCATCTTTATATGTAGAAAGCTCAAACCAAAATAGGGCACCCAAAATTCACAATCCAACATAAGAATTATTTAAAGTGGAATCCTTTTACAGAAATGTTAATAGTACATTTTTCAGTGAATGAAGGAACATTGGCATAATCGATTCACTAAGGCCATATTGTAACAACTATCTGACTATTCAACATTTTTGTACACGTATTTGACACATAATTCAATTGATGAAGAAAAAGTTAAGTGCTATAGAAAACATTACCACGGGCAACTTAAGGAGTTTTTTACTCCTGTATGCCTGTGTTATCGAAATGTTAGTGAACATGGTACATATATGTGCGATTCGAAAAGGTGTCATCAGTAGCTATTATAATCGTTTAACGTAATAGCAACAAAATTATTTTTCTCTAGGACTATTTTAACCTTCAGATTATCATGCATATCAGATATCCAGCATACGTCTGAAACTAATTCGATGATGAAGGGAACATTCTGAGTTACTCGGAGATAAGAGAGCTCTATAATCTATTGCATATCATGCAACTTGCATAAACCACGTACCTTCTATAAACATAAATTTCGTAGAAAGGGAAAGGGGTAGAGTAAATGTCACCTATGGTTATTGACTCAATCCTCTGAGCTTCTAACGCAAAAACATCCGACCTATCCTAAACCATGCACGTTAAAGCTGGAATCATCAGCTAATATATCCAGAATATATCCTTAACCACACTTCACTAAATGAGACCAACGGGTGCGCAAGGGAAATTTCCAACAGCATCAATAATGATTCATTAAAATTTTAGAGACCACAGCGCTGTACAGCGACCAAAGGTCTGAAAACTTTCTACTTTTGGTTTCCAAGGACCAGTTGCTTAGCAGTTTGCTAGGCAACCTCGCTCCATTTATGGGGCTGGAACTTCTCTTTGAGCGTTGCTCCCATTCCCTAAAAAAAAGCCGATGATGAATCTCTGATATATAATGTAACTCTTGCTTCGCCAGTCAAACTCCTAAAAAACATTCACGAGTACGGAGGTGGGGCATAATTAACTGTTAATTTCCTTGATAGGAAACTATTTGCATCATTCCCCTGTGCAACATTGAAACTCATTCTATAGGGACCGTAAATTCGCCGTAAATGTAATGGGTATTGGAAGACCGTGTACGGAATTTAAAGACTTAGGTGAACATGGTTGTTGAAGAATTGGCATATGTTGTACAAGGTCAGATCATAATTCCAAATATATTTGGAACAATATGTGCAGGGGAGGAGGGGGGATGCCTATTATGAGAGATATAAATGCACGTATACATATAAATATATACATATAATCTATATATATATATATATATAGATATATATGAGAAATATATATATATAATACATATATATATATACACGTATATATATATATATACACACACACACATATATATATAATCATATAGGGATACCGTATATATATATATATTATATTATATAACGGAAGTTATATAAAATAAATATATATATATATGTAAATATATAAAAATAATAAATATATATAAAATATATATATATCTATATATATATACATTTATATAGATATATATAAATATATATATATATATATACATCTCTACTAAATATAAATATATATAAATATATCTATATATATATAGATATTTTATATATATGAGATATATATATTATATATATATATATATATATATATATATATATATATATATATACTATATATAGTTATATATATATATTATATATAATATACATATCTCTTTATATATATATATATATATATTTATATATATATATATATACATATATTATATCTGTCTATATGCATATATATGTTGTTTTTTGTTTCTGTATGTGTCTGTGTCTGTATGGCGCATGTGTAAGTGGTGCCCCAAAGGCACAGATCGCTTTCAACTTGCAAAGTCTGGTATATTACTGCTGCCGTGATCATGCGATTTGTGATCGTGGTTGTGTTAAGTGCCAATGGTGTTTGTGAAGTAGTTTGCCATTTGCTAAGTGTCGGTGCAAGCAGAATAGGAGTGAGAGAAACTCATGTATTCCTCGTTCGGACTTGCTTTAGCTGCTGACATATTTCACAATGGAAGACGTAGGCTGGTGCGTTGATAATCTGGGCACCTGCCTTAGGCTCATCGATCTGTTTAGGGAATAGCAAATCGCTCCGGCGAAATAACTTCAACGACGACAACAGCTTATCATGACTCAGTGTCAATCATGAGGTTTAACATAGAGACTTGGTTTAAGCTACTTGGACATATTTGTAATATTTACACAAATCGAGCACCTCCAGCGGCAGGTGATTATGGTAACTATAACATGGCATATTGATTACGACAACATATGCCTCATATAATGCAACAAAACCTAGAATGGTTTGTTCCAGCAAAGTGGTACACCTGGTATTGGTCATATTACCAAATGAAGACAAGCAATAGTTGTAGGAACAGTTAACCCACAATAGACATATTTAACGATTGAAAATGCAAATCAGTAAGCCGGGCTAGGTCCGAATTGGTAGGTTGAAATATGAGAGTAGATACATACACTTTACCCTCAGGTTATGTTTGCAACAGGAAGAGGGGCTTGCCATAATACTTTGTGAGCCGGCCGCTGATTAGATGAGGTCTTAAATGGATCAGAAACAGGGACATTCTTAACATTTGTAACCTGATTGTACTTGTCCACGTACAGTATCACTGGTTTGACATAATGCAATCAATTCTAAGACATTACAATGATTACGCGATTGCAACTAGTGTTGGAAAGAATATACAGGTAGTGGATGCATGCGTACCGATTGATTTCAAAGAGATGTTATTAAGCAATCGAGTGTGACAGCAAGATGCTTCATCTGTTATACCCGATCATTTAGTTAACCTATCAACTGAACACACAAGGTTGTATTGGCTACAGCTGATGACTCAATAGATAAATTCATCAATGCATCCCATAATATCATCACTTCTTTCGAGTTTCAAATAGCAAATAGCAATTGATTGCCGTAACTATCACCCGCAGCTCTTTTTGAAATGTCAATGACTTCCTTAATCATTATTGCCTATGAATTGTCAAACATTTACATATTTCCTTATCAATTTTCTGCCCCGAACAAACAGTGGTTATTGTTTCATGCAATTAACTGCATTCATCTCGGAGCTGGTATCAATGGCTCGAGTATGTAAAACTGGCTCAATTCATATCAATATGCGAGGTTGCAATTCGATAATGCGCCCGTCTATTATGCGGTGCTTTCCAAGTCGATATAATCCTCACTGCCCCCAATGCATTCATAAAAAAGTACTAATTTAACTAGCAATGACTGAGTGATTGATACGTTCGTCGTTACCTGACTTGACAATTAACAGATCGAATAAACTGTATAATTTAGCCTGTGTATCTAATAGTAAGCAGAATAACACAATGTTCTCCTACGAGCGAAGCAGCTGGAAGCGTTGTCGGTCTATAGGTAACGGAAAATTTTATCCTCATCAGAGATAGTATCATTGACTTATTATAATTGGTTTTCAGCCGTGGGGTGCTGCTCACGAATCGACCCTAAATGTGCACTCAATATGTTCTACATCCAGTAAAGGCTCAAATGTGTGTCGTGCGCGTTATTCAATGATGAAGCAATAGTGGAACATTAGGGTCCATGTTATCGTATATGTTGTAGTACTGTTTTGAATAATCCAGCAATTCAACACTGATCCCTTTTCACCAATGCAAAGCTAATCATGTTCCCATGGAATGTGCGAACATTCAAGGTAATGATACTCAGTTTTGGTTCCCTACAATACAAATGTATATGAGCTAAACCTTATCGGCCAGACGATAAGCAAGAGACTAAAATATTGAATAGATTGAGGGTAAATCTCCATTCAATAGCGAGGTCTCACAATCGGTGCGATGTGGAGCAATTATACTGCGTTGCCAATATTTGCAACACTTTTCATCATGGAATACATCAGCCCATTGTAAACACGATGTGATGTAATTATTGCTCCTAACATTTGCAAGTAGGCAATAAAATAAAGTTTTTATATGACACGAGTGGCAGCATCATCGAGTGGAGAACCCTAGTCATTTGTGCCCCTGAATGGCGGTTATGATAGATCCCTGACCATCATGTGTGATGGAATAAGATGGACAATTTTGCAAATACCATTTGGAATGAAGAACGCCCATTCATTCCCTCACAATCGTCTGTTTACGTATTAAAGTTAAAATTTGGTCAATGGTTGTTACTTAAGTGCCGTCACTGCGAGTGGTATATGTTGTTGTATTCAGGTAGATTGCTGATTTATGTTATTGTATTTATGTAGATTGCTGATATATGTTGTTGTATTTAGTACAATGCAGATGTATGTTGTTGTATTAAAGTAGATTGCTGATATATATATTGTGTGTGTGTGTGTGTGTGTGTGTGTGTGTGTGTGTGTGCCACATTAATTGCCCTTATGTTAATTGTTGTCGTGAACTGACTGTGACGTGCTCTGCATATAACCTTTATAGAAGGCGGTTGGGGGTAGCGATTTCCATAACGGGAATTTCCTCTTATTTATTGTCCCTGTGCTCTAAATACAAACTGGAAATGATTCTGTGCAGACCTTTAACTCACCATATACTTCGAGAGGCGAATTGTAGACCCTAATAGAATTATCTGTAAACGTATGGCTACAGAATTTCCCACACGACACACTTTTTGAAAAATCCAATGACCCTACTGGTTGTGTGCGTGGCTGGGTAGATGGTGGCTGGGTGGAAAGGTGTGTGGGTTTGTGGGTGTGCATGTGGGTGTGGGTCACATTAGATACCTTAATGATAATTGTCGTCGTGGACTGACAATGACGTGATCTGCATATGACCTTGATAGAAGCATCGTCTCCGAGGATGGCGCCAGGGGTCATCACCTCATCGTGTTACCCTGGTGACCAATTGAGCTACTTGTAATGACGTATATCGTAGCGCCGATTCCATTAGAAAACCAAGTTTAGGAGTATGCTATATCCCAAATGTATCGAATAGTAATTCCATGCTAAGAAGACCCTATAGGTCGAGCTCTTCAAAACTTAGGCGATTGCACACGTTACCTGTAGCGTAGAGCGTGACACATGTGAAAGCATATTATAGATGTAAGGATATGTATATCATATCACTGGTTACAAATAATGAGTGTTCTAAGACGAGGTATCAATTGTGAAGTGCACGTACCAGCCCCCCTTAGATTGTCACCTTGGTGATGGAGATGAGGGCTTATATAAGGCATGGCATTCGTCATATTCGCTTTACATGACGCTCAAAGAGATTGCTATATTCAAAGGTCAGGTAATTCAAACATTCCGGTTTAAGATTTGCAACCTGTACCAGACAGTTGATGCAAGGAAATCGCGGAACAAACGGCTATCAATTTCGGAGAGGGCAATCATGTATGCATCCGCTGCTAAATGTTAAGTGGCGCATACATTGAATCGCAATTTGAGATTCTTGGAAAGTCTTAACCGAAATGTTTTACAATATATTGATGGTTGTGTTCCATGTTCTCATGTCTGTAGCCCATGGCTGTAAAATGCAGTTTACATCTAGCGATTCGTTTGGTAGGATGCACGATGACATATGCTACTCAACATCATAACTGTAACTGTAAGTTTGTAAGGGTTCAACGGTTAAGGAGGCACTGAAGCCAGTTTTCAATCTAGTCAACATCAGTCAATGTCAAAATACGTCAGTGTAGTAGTTCAGCTTTTTTAAATCAATCACCTTAATCTCATTAGTTGTTGAGATATTTACACGGATTACAAATAATCTTAGCTGTAATCGAGCAGCTTGAAACTAGCACGCGTGGCATTTTCTACACACTTACATGTGACCTTGTCACAGCCTCAGCATTCGCTGGATGAGGGACGCAAACTGTATGGGAAATTTGGAACGATTCCCCTGAAGTGACGTCAGCGAGCTGTTCATGTGATTGTTGGAACGTTTTGTGGTCATGTGACAGGACCAGTGACGTCATGAAGGTGAATGAAGCAAGAAGATCGCTCGTCAGTCAGAAACGCCTTACAATAGATAACATCTCATTTTCAATGGCCGTTTTGCAGCAATGCATCATATGGCCCACCTATCAGGCTAATGTGTGGAACAATATGAGCTGCTAATCCTTTCTCATATGAAGCAATGTTTATTGGTTTATAGCTTAATAAATGCGTAAGAATCTAAGGTCAGGGACAAGCAATGCGACTACACTGGAATGTCGCTTCCCACACCTAAGTGGCAACGATAAAAAAAACTGCTGTGGCTCCACATCATTATGTAAAGTACGGCTGGAGAAATGTCCATGCTTTGTTCACCAAATGAACAATATCCTCCACACGAGACCTTATCTGCTCCACCATGTTGTCTGCTGCAACGACCACCACAGCAATATACATATGTTAGCGCGGACGAGTATAAAATACGCTCCACCAAGTACTAAGTTGATTAAATTTAACCCTTGTAAAAACGGATGCATGCCTAAAGTGTAATCGAAAAGTAGAATATAAAGGCAGTAGATGATACAAGGACCTCTTTCCTGTCTCTCATAGCCGATCCATTGCAACTGGTATCCCCTGTACTAATATGAGATACATCTGCTATGTTAGACTGACCAGGATACGTCACTGTGGCAACTTTAATGAGTGGAGCTGTAAATAGCTCACGGTCAATCGCTCTTAATTCAGCCAAAAGAGCTCATCCATGTTATATTGGTCCCGTCCTGTGCTTTATTGAATTCTATATATAGAACCCGATTGAATCCGCAATGCTCGGGCTTATTTATTTGTCAACGACCATCTGAGGGCTATAGAAGCCTCAAAGGGACCGGCGAAATTGACGTCTTTGATCTGGTTCTATTAGCAGCTGACATTCCTGTCGCTATCAAAATAAAACCAAATGTACCACCCAATGGATAGAAAAAACAGCTTCAGTGTTGCCAATCGCGATAATCGGCCTAGCCGATCACATTGACCAAATCATTGAATGCTCATCCATTGAATCGGATGGGAAAATACAGTAACCAGACAATATCCGTAACAATTTGGACATCATGTCTTTACGCATTTTTGTATTGCACTCGTCGATTGCTTTGCTTAAAGTATTAATTGGCCGTGATTGCTACTAAAATGATTCTCCTGCGTCTGGTTTGAGGTGCACAAAACTGTGTAAAAAATCCCAAAATAGTTACAAAAACAGCTAATAAATGGAAAATGTCATTGCAAATATGGATAAGTTTGATTTCATCTTGCAGTAGCACCATAACCTTCGCATTTAACGTAGTCGATGATTGTTGATATAATCATGTCGTGGTAATAGTGTATAAAACATAAGGTTTGTAATCATCCATACAGCTAATATTGACGGTAGGGGTGGAGGGGGGGTTGGTAGTGATGCTTGAAAATATATATGGACGTATGGAAGCATTGAGTTTGGGCGAGCGGTAATTTATCGAAATTTGTCACTATTTCCGACCATGAGGCATTATAAATTTGTGGTTCTGTGTTGAAAAATCGTTAGGTGGCAAGCTCTTGCAAAGCAATCTTTTCCACAATTCTGATGTCAGACAAGGACAGGTCAGCAGTCTAATCAGAACATAATATGTCTCTGATGACGTCATCAAGAATCCAAAACATCCAAGAAGGATAACAGTGCGGGATAAATGTCTGTCAATCGATTTGGTTCGCCAAAACCGCTTCATCGAGCAAGGGACTTTGGGTTGCGTGGCAAATAGATTGCTTACGCGCGAGTTTCAGAAGCGAACTGGTCGCTTGCAATGTTGCGTGGGCAGGTTTTGTACCATATCAATCGGCCAGGATGATAATGGGTCTCTACATTGTTATAAATTTGCTAGGGATGCCCTCTAATAGGTTGGTTGCTCCGCGCAAGCTCTGCTACCTTTGTAAAACGCATAAGAGATTCGCCATTGAGTTGTTGACAAAGAGCAGAAAATGCAATGTTTGGTTCAGACTTGTCGTCGTAGATATCAAGTAATAAACACACATTGAAGACAGTCAAGATACTGGGTCATTTAGAGATGAACCAATATGGTATTTGCTTCGAGAAAGTGACGTTTGACTATGTACAAGTTTAATACAACTAACTAAGCATTTGGTTATTTGCATATCATAAATAGCTGCACAGAAAACTGATTTTGGGTAATGTTTGGTCAATTTGCAACCTGACTGCCATTTCGTTGACCGGAAGTGATATCATAACAGCTACTATGTTGTTATGCTCTGCCTTACTTTGGGTTGATATGAGACAAGCGTTTCTTCGATCTACGGGGTATGTAAAACTGGGCTTTCGCAGTACAAACTTACTGTTGTATCTCGTTCAGGGTATGCTTCGCTTTGTATCATCAGGGGTTATTGTATTATTGCAAACCTTTCATATCCAATCTAACCCTCCATGTCCGAATCACTGGCCCGGATTGACCTCGCGCTTGTCTACGTTTCTTAGCTGCTCTCGCTCTATTCATAAAGCCTCACTGAAGCAAACTGTAACAACACAAATCAGAGAGATTGATGTACCCAAAGTTCAATTCCCGCATTCAGGCCCGATAAAAAAACTTCATCTAAACTGTGGTCCCATAACTTGTCAGTACACGAGAGCACAAACTAATTGTCTCTACCAAGATTTTATTGTCCTCCACACAGTAAATATGAGATAACGGCTTACATCTATAATTGCAATCTGTTATTTATCGGCGTTCCACTGAGGCCCACTTAAAATGGTCTTTCAATCCCTGAAGACGTACATCGAACTGTTGCAAATGACGGCTGCAATAATTGTGCTTATAAATCACATAGGGAAATGGTATTGTTGGAAATAACGTGATTAAGTAGACATGTATATTTCACCTATTTCCAGTTTGTCTCGGCCTATCGCTGCTACAACGTGCGTATTGAAATTACTTACCGCTGACATCGTATCGTGTGTACATCATGCAAACCATCAATCATCATTATGAATATGTTATATTAGCGCCAGCAGATCATAATGAGGATCATTGATCGGGTCATGTATTGCATTGGCCGATTATACAAGGCGATCACAAGGAATCATAAAATAGTTTACGACCAGGAATGGCGCCGCTCAATAGAGAGTTACGGCAGAGTACATTTGGCGAATGTTCAGATGTGTGCGCTTGGTCTATCGTGGCCGTAATCTATGCTTTAATCATACAACAATAACATACACATTATATGCAAGTTTTATTACATTTTGCCATTATTGTATTCAACTGTGTTGCTCCAATATAAATTAACCTCTTGTAAGTGTGAACAGGATCTCCGCATAGATATTATAACGTTGATTAAAAATACAAAGCTTTGTAGCATACTTCCCTATTACAAGTGAAAGATGGTGAAGTGGTCGCTTTCTGATCATCTGTGAGTGGTTAACTATTAAGATAAAACGCATCCCATACCCCATGCTTTGTCATATAGATATTATGTCACAGTTAGCATAGAATTGTCATTAGATTAGCAGTTGAGTGATGACGGACATTGTTTCAGATTCATTATAAACAGATGCAAGTTGTATCTTTGTTTTATCAGTGCCTATGTTAATCAGATAACAGCTCTACTCCTTTTGATCTGTCCTTGTATTTGGCTACGATATAACTAAGTGTGTCCAATCACTCAATGTTACATTGCGGAGGTTATGTATTAGGGTGATGTGATCACTGAACCGTGTTCATTTAGTGTCCTCGCCCGCTTCACAAGATCCCTACGCATGTTTGATAAGGATCGAGGTGATATGGCGACATTGACAGATGATATGTGTAACACTTTGACATGCTATCGATCGACTGCTTGGTAAACATCCATTTCCACTATTGTGCTGACTTTAGCGGTTAGGAGAGAAATCTGGTGTGATTCATTGAAACATCTATCCAGGACGTGATGGACTTTTACTTCCATGCCATTGAGCCACTGCGTCAGATCAATGCAAACCACAATCCCCAAGTGACTACCAAGAGAGCGATGCACACAAATGCGAGAATTATTTATTTTAACATATGTCATAAAAGATATTAGCAAACCACATTTTGTCATTGCTATTATTGACAAACTACAGATACCTCTTTAATGTAATGTATGTATTACCATGTCAACAAATGTGCTTACATTATGTATAGTATGCTTGAACATTATACAGAATAAAAAATGATCAGGAAGCAATGCCGAAACATTCGCCCATATGTTAATAGCAACAAACCAGTTTAATTACTATATCATACGTAACTACGATATCATATGTAAAGATAAAACCTATAAAAGCCTTAGTAAACAAAACTTATTTGATCATCAGTGTGACATGATAAGGCGCTATGCCTGGATGTAGCTTCGAAATCTTCTGTATAGCCTTCATCGACGAGCTTTCACTCGTTATCTGAGATGAGCGGCATTTCTTCTGCTCTTAATCGCCTCAGTTTCACGCAAACGGCAACGATGATGATTAAGATGATCGGAACTGCACAAAAACACATATTGATTATGGCCTTGTGAAGATATGAGTTGGATCTGAAAATACCACACCACATCTATACACGACCTCCCTGAGTGTGTTACCTTTTCTCGTACATCGCATACTGCAATAAACGTTCCTAACAAACTCTAGGTAAACCAAATACACTACCTGCGAGTGTTCCGAAGATTATGCCATAAAACGCCGGCGTGTGGCTGCAGTTCGTATTGCCGCTCGCTTTGTACCATGGCGATGTACATGTCTGAGGATTGCTACTGCCCGAGGGGCAAACATGGTGAACTGGACATTTTGTACAATTGACCGCAGCGGTTTCGTTTTGATAGGAACCAGCTGGACACGAGTCACAGGCGGCTTTACCCTTGTCTTTCATGAAGTAACCGGCTTCGCATGGTTGACATTCTTTCTGACCAGTAGCGCTCTGATGGTGTCCTAGAGATTGAACCAAGTGCTAAAAAACGGCAGTGTGCTAAATATAACTTTATTTCAAGGAACGCATACTAATACATGCCTATTTCTTTGAACTTTACTCCCGACAGATAGTTGATGCGCAAATCTGTGAAATCGTTTGATGGTAAGGTTTATGATATGGGTCATGTGTTGGATTGAATTACCTGTGGCACAATCTTCACATGCTGTTTTACCAGTCTCATTTTGGAATTGACCCTTGGCACAAGCAGTACATGTCGCTGATCCCAATTTGCTGCAAACATGTAAGTACATATGTTCATCGAAACATGAACGTATCTCGTTAGTGGTGCTTTGTGGTTTAATAGGAGATCTTACCTGGAATATTCCCCTACTGGACAATCTACACATTTGGTTTTTCCAGTTACATTTTGGAATTGACCCTTGGCACAAGCATCGCATGTAACTGATCCCAATTTGCTGCAAACATGTAAGTACATATGCTCATCGAAACATGAACGTATCTCGTTAGTGGTGCTTTGCGATTTGAAAGAGGAACTTACCTGGAATAATTCCCTACTGGGCAATCTACACATTTGGTTTTTCCAGTTACATTTTGGTATTTCCCCCCTGCACACTGGGTGCAATTAACGGATCCAGCTGTGCCACTGAAGCTTCCTGTACGCAAGTGGTTGTTATAACATATCTGTAAGAGTATAAATGACTAGTTCTCGGATTAACATACAGTAGATGTTCCTTGGTGTCAAGGCATACCTGCGATACATTCCTTGCACATGCCACCAGATATATTGTTGTAGCTTCCTGCACCACATTTCATGCAAGCGCTGGCTTTCTTCGTACTACTTACAGAAGAACACGAATCTAATTATGCAATCATACAAATATAAATGCGCGAATGTTTATATGTATGCATGTATGTATGTTTGTATGTGCGTATCTATGTATGTATGTATGCATGCATGTATGCATGTATGTATACATGCATGTATGTATGTATGTATGTATGCATGTAGGTAGGTAGATAGGTATGTATGTATGTAGGTAGGTAGGTAGGTAGGTAGGTAGGTAGGTAGGTAGGTAGGTAGGTAGGTAGGTAGGTAGGTAGGTAGGTAGGTAGGTAGGTAGGTAGGTAGTAGGTAGGTAGGTAGGTAGGTAGGTAGGTAGTAGGTAGGTAGGTAGGTAGGTAGGTAGGTAGGTAGGTAGGTAGGTAGTATGTAGGTATGTATGTATGTATGTATGTGTATGTATGTATGTATGTATGTATGTATGTATGTATGTATGTATGTATGTATGTATGTATGTATGTAGGTATGTATGTAGGTAGGTATGTAGGTATGTAGGTAGGTATGTATGTAGGTATGTAGGTATGTATGTATGTTAGGTATGTATGTATGTATGTATGTATGTATGTATGTATGTGTATGTATGTATGTATGTATGTATGTATGTGTGTATTTAAGTATGTATGTATGTATGTATGTATGTATGTATGTATGTATGTATGTATATGTATGTATGTATGTATGTATGTATGTGTATGTATGTATGTATGTATGTATGTATGTATGTATGTATGTGTATGTATGTGTATGTATGTATGTATGTATGTATGTATGTATGTATGTATGTATGTATGTATGTATGTGGTAGTATGTATGTATGTGTATGTAGGTAGTATGTATGTAGGTATGTATGTATGTATGTATGTATATGTAGTATGTGTATATGTATGTATGTATGTATGTATGTATGTATGTATGTATGTATGTATGTATGTATGTATGTATGTATGTATGTATGTATGTATGTATGTATGTATGTATGTATATGTATGTATGTATGTATGTATGTATGTATGTATGTATGTATGTATGTATGTATGTGTATGTATGTATGTATGTATGTATGTGTGTATGTATGTATGTCTGTATGTATGTATGTATATGTATGTATGTATGTATGTATGTATGTATGTATGTGTATGTATGTATGTATGTATGTATGTATGTATGTATGTATGTATGTATGTATGTATGTATGTATGTATGTATGTATGTATGTATGTATGTATGTATGTATGTATGTATGTATGTATGTATGTATGTATGTATGTATGTATGTATGTATGAATATATGTATGTTTGTTGTATGTATGTATGTATACGCTTGTATTTTCACACACATTCATATATCTATGTACCCACAATTATATGTGTGTATAATCGCTATTGGCGTTACGGTACGAGATTATATACGTCCCATATGTTCGATACACTTTACCTTGATTCTCCCACTGCGCAATTAATGCATGAATTAGAACCAGTCACATTTTGAAACGTTCCCTCTGCACATTCCTCACAATGATCCGACCCGGTAGCGCTGCACACACACTACACAACGTTACTGCTGTCCACCGATATATAACAAGCATTGGCAAAAATTGTGGTGTTCCGTTGTGAAACGTGTACTTGTGTTTGGATCGACCGAGAAGAATTTCAAACGACTTACTTGGCGTACGTTCCCACAGAACAGGCCATGCATGATGTCTTTCCTGTTTCATTTTGGAACATTCCTGTGTCGCATTTTGTGCAAATGACGGCCTTGGTATCTGTGCTATAGTTACCTATCAAAAAAAGCATATCTAGATAACGAGAGGGCATTAATAAATGTATCGCATGTATCCGCAATATTCTAAAAGCATTTCTTGTTTGTGAAGTACAAATCTGACCTTCGCCACACTTCTTGCACGTTCCACCTTTGACGTCATTATATTCCCCAGCCTTGCAGTCAGTACATCTCGACGCTCCTTTATCGCTGCAATCACACGCCGGTAAATACAGTATGCACAATAATATATTTTGTTATGAGCAGGGCAGAAAATGAAATTCATATCCGTTTTTACCTAGATTGACCTGCGTCACATTGCATGCACGAAGTTTGTCCTGTTTCATTTTGAAAAGAGCCGGCTTGGCAAGGCATACATTCTTTAGATCCATTGGCGCTGCAAAACAGCCAGACATATCTTTCGCTGATGGTACAAGAAATATTTAGATAATCAACTAAAACACACAACAGAGTTTTCTTTGAGGATTCTTCCTGAACGGATCCTTAATATTTCTGTCAACGAAATACGAACGTGATATGAGATCATATCTTATTGAGAAGAATGAGATCTTCGTCAGCCAACTAACGCCATCAAAAGGGGGTTTTGCAATTTCGCTATATAAGGAAAGGGATTATTGTCAGCGTTATTTCCTAACAGTGTAAATTTGCTATTACACTCGTGAAGACCTGTTGAATTTCCTCTCACAGATGACTAGAATGTTAAAAGTGCACCGGGACAATGAGTAAATGAACCATTGGCGGCACATATCAGCCAAGCTAATCACACGTTAGAGCCCTGCTGTGTGATGTATTAAATGCACTTGTGAAGATGTCTCTAATTATAAATGTGACTGTATACTGTATGTGTGCGTGTAAAAAACTATTTACTACACATGTAATATACAATACAACGTACCTGTATGACTGTTTGCGCGGAAAGGTTTTCAAGTTTATGTGTAATAAATCTACTATAGTTAAACATAAATTCTCCCATATTTCATCCACATTAGATGTGCATTGTACCTGGTAAATGTGCCAGCGGGACATTCAATACATGACGTCTGTGCTGTGGCGTTTTGATACTTCCCTGCCGGACATGCTACGCATTGATCATCAGTTCCGGTTTTAGTGCATTCACCAGCTTTCATACAACACTTGGAGCATTGGTCACCTGTGTAATCAACACGTACATCGCTCATTGTAAAGTATGTTTCAAATGTATTCTCTTTAAGTCATACTTAATACAATTGGCACTATATCACTCTCGCATTTCATGAGATGACATTACAAAGACCAACGTCATAATCTTCAGAACGCATTGTGAACAGCCCTTCTCAATCTACGAAGACGCCAATAACTATCTCGCCCCCGGAAATAAGAAATATTTCAACCATGTGCATCATAAGCAATGTTCACCTTGATCAGCGTATGTCCCGACGTCACAATCATGACAAGTCTTCTTTTCGGTGTCAGTACACTGCTCGGCAAGTGACGCGGACGCTACTAGCAACAAACCTACACACACTTGGAAGTGAACCGGGAAAGTCAAATTATACATATTGCAGAATTGTTCCATCGATTAATGGTAGATATATGCAACGATACGTTTGCAAGAGTGAGTTGGGGAGGAGGGGTGTCCAACATATGGGGAAGGAAGGTACTGAGGTTCGTGGAGAGGTAGAGGGGACAATAGGAGTGAACAGATATCAAGCGGGGAGGGGCATGGTAGTGAGGGGGTGCTAAATAAGTGTGGTGGGGGTGGGGGCTTGGGGACAAGGTGCGGATGTAAGAAATATAATATTATGGGAAGAACGCAAGATGAATAATAGAGTTGGGGTGGATGTGGGGGGGGGGAGGGCTGGGCCTATTGTAGCTTGAAGCTGTAGGGATCGATGAGTCAAGGTCGGGGTGGTCGGTGGGAGTTTTTGGAAGGGACGGGTCGCGAAACTAGGTCAAGCACACTCAGTTATATTTTATACCTGATAACGTCCACGCAGTCGATGACATGATGCACCTCACTCTCTTTGGTTATCTGGATACAAGTGCGCAAATGCGATACGGTTGACGAAATGATGAAAATGGCAAAGTCGAGGGAGAAATTAGCCGAGATAGCTGTATCTAATCAGATGTTCCAGTCAGTCTCATTTAGATTCCGAATTTCGGCTTTGATGCGGTATAACGGCGTCGGGAAAAAGAAATAAAATGAAAATCCTGCACTTTCACATAGATTAAACCCGCTTCCTATAAAGGGTTGTGAACCTGAGACACTTGAAATAACTACAACATATGTGGGTTTCATGAGTATATCAACTTAAGTAGGACATATGCGAGTCACCAAAATTCTTGTACACTAAATGAAGACCGCACTCTCGCAGGTATTGCAGCATTTGGCGGGAACGACGTAGGGTCACGATGGTAGTGTCCAGCCCATTCGGGGGACACTTCTGTGCGAATTATGTCCGGTTTTGGACGTAGGTTACAATAAAGAACCAGAAAATCACTGGTTGCGGCCTTCGCGCACTGATGATTATGGTATTAACACTCTCGCTTATATTGAATGGAAAGTTCACTTACTTGTGATGGCCGGTATCAATAACAAGTCATCGATGCTGACTAGTGTGAGTTTGAATGAGTCGCTGTCTTGCACTAGCCATGTGACTACACAATGGGTTTTTATGTAAGTTTGATAAGCACATTTCCGATCGATTGACCCCATCTGATAAGACGGAAGTTCATGACAAACAATAACACCTCAACTAAAGTGTTAGTTACCTTAATCATGGTACAACGTGCGCTATTGATCGCCTTATTTACAGCAGCTCAGATATATCGATCTCATCGGCATTTGGGCCCGTGTAAATGTATACGCCCCCAAGGGAACTGTTTGCTATATGACAGTTCTAAAGGTTGGTTCGGTGTCAAAACATCTCAGTAATTCAATATATGAGCATGGCGTATCTGATATATATATATATATATATATATATATATATATATATAGATATATATATATATATATATATATATATATATATATATATATATATATATATATATATATATATATATATATATATATATATATATATATATATATATATATATATATATATATATATATATATATATCTCCCTGAGAACGTTAATGTTTTTTGGGGTATATCATGTCCCACAAAAAGGCGGCACCTAGCTAAGTGCTAATTGGTTCACACTTTTCCCATGAAAACTGCTGTTAGGCCTTGTAATATGACAGGTGGTCACTTTCAAGGCCGAAACATGAATTCAAAAAATGATTATAAGGAGTCACCATCGGGTTGACACGTTATGATTTCGATGCAAAAGTCACTTAACTGCTCTAAATGCGGTTAAAACCAATGACATTACGGAGAGTATCTCGGGTGCCGCGATGCTTTGAGCCCCGGTGCAGCTGTTTACTAATGACGACATTGATATTGACCGGTTTTTAGCGTATTTCACTCCTTTCCAGAACGAGGTAACATTTCCGTCGAGGGATTTTGCCATGGCATCTGCAAGGGCAGACACATCCATGTGTTGGCATTGACGACGGGAATATCTCAAGTGAACAGGACCATGCCTTACTTGTTCTCATATCACCAGCTTATACACGCCCTTCTCGAAGGCGTATACGGATCCTTAGTCATTACAGCCTGGGATAATAAAATTACATCGGGATTTTCCCACAGAGGCACAGACGTAGTTAATACGAGCCATGCGGGCCGGCCACCTTCGAAATCTTAGAATGTAGACCGTTGATGCTGTCTGGTGGCCTAGTACATAAAGCTGCGCCCGCAAGCGTGCTATCATTAAAGCGCGAATCGACTGCTTTTGCTGCAATACTCGCTGACGAGGAGCCAGCCCATTTGATTGCCTCAAGGGGTACTTCACGCTGTCTAAAACCAGCGGATGGTTGTGAGCTTACATTACAACCATTGGGAAATGATCCGAACATGATAATGTGTCTACAATGTGAAGATCTGACAGAATGCTATGCATGTCATGACTGCAAATAAAGTGATCCAACGTCGCAGACTTTACGTCGTAGACTGTACGTCGCAGACTTTACGTCGTAGACTGTACGTCGCAGACAGTATGTTGCGGAAACTTATGGAGCATATCAGCTCATTCATTATCGGCTTCAGGGAATTTCGGTGAGTGATTGACAGTTTGTTACCGCCACCAACCCATCGTTCATTGAAGGAGTCGTTCGCTTGGCTGGCGTAGCTGTTAATGCCTGCTTTGTTTCTCTAAATAGAGGCCTCGCCGCTGACGCGAGGCGTTCAACCTGACGCTCGCGTCAGGAGTGGGTGATAATGTAGATGACTGATGCAGTAAACAAAGAGTCAAAAAACGCATAACAAGATACTGGAGATTTTACAATGCTGAATCCGCTACCACGTTATTCATACGATACAAGCCAAAGGCGAGCTGCTTGTAAGATTCCCCGTAAATCGGAACAGCAGGCCAGAGATAGAGAAATTTGCTAGCGTGAAGCGGAAGCGGAAGAGAGAATGCTTGAGGCAATGACAGGGCATAGTGAGCATGAGGCAGAATAGGAGAGTGTTCAGTGGCTATTCTTCGTGACATTGGCTGCAGTGCAAGTATTGTGTAGAAGGAATTCGTACAGGGCCACGAGTTGCAATGAAATACCAACAAAGAGGTTCCTCATATACTTTTATAAAGTCGAATTGACCCTCCAGACTGATAACCACCGGTTGACACCCCCGAATGAGGTCCAATATGGGAATGACAGGATCATGAGATGAGCCTCGCACTTGTGAAAGTAGCGATTTAAGGATAGTTTATTGTATGTGTAGATTACTTGAATTTGTTTTACACTAAAGTAAACGATTGTAAATGGACCTGTGTTTGTTGTTATGTACGCTACTGATAATTAAATCTTGGTTGAATTACATGTTTTTTTGTAAAGCGAGTTACGGGGCTCTAACATATGAATAATTCACCAGCCTGTAACATTATTAAGGACAAAATGCACGGCGTCCTTATATTGTGAATCAATGCTATGAGAACCCCCTGCTGCTGAAGCCAGTCTGGCTGTTTTCGCACCTCTGTGCGGGCGCAAGGTGGAGTCGGGCAGGATTATAACACAGCACTTTGTTTGTAGCCTTAATATACGAATACCACCAAAGTGCTTCGAGCGTCTTATCTACATAAGCGGCTAATCGTATCGTATGATCATCCAGATTGTGTTCTTTCTCCATATAGAATGATACCTCAGCGCGCGCAGATTACTCGATCACGCGCCGATGTAACTCGCTTACAAGAAAAAAAATCGAGTTTTATTTTGACACATGAAACAAAATTTTAAATGGTTGGTTGGTTCGGATAATACATCACGCCATGGTGCATTGGTTTGTCTCATCAGCGCCTATATGTTCACGTAGTATATCTACTGCGTAACATAATTAGGCGGAAGACGAAACAGACTTTTTCGGACGTTCCGACTAGTTGAGACGCCCGGTGTTCCGGGGCCGTTATTACGTGTTTGCATGTCTATAGAGATCGCTTGCGTAACGAAATCGCGAGTCTTCCTGTTGGCAAATGTTCGACAGGAGCATAATACAAGGTAAACAATTTCATCTTCTACGAGTTGAATGCATAGTTCGCAAAAATCTCTGCTAAAGTGTATACAGTTCGCAGGCGCTCCTTTGAAGGTATATATGCAAATATATATATATATATATATATATATATATATATATATATATATATATATATATATATATATATATATATATATATATATATATATATATATATATATATATATATATATATATACTTCAAAGGAGCGCCTGCGAACTGTATATTGTTCCCCACATTCTTCCATCACTATTGATGATAGCAGTAGTAACCCTCGACCTATTACAGATATTCGTGAGGAGATATAACGACGAATTTATTAAGCGAAAGTTAGTCTTTGTAACTAACTGTAGAAGTAGTCAGAATCAAAGACGAGTTTAAAGTCTATCTCGTTATGATCATGTAAAAGAGATAGTGTTTCCGCTATGATCGACCGTCACAGTATGACCGAGGTTTGAAGCTCTTACCGTTATGATGTGGCGATTACGGCTTAGGCTAACGGTGCGCGATGTATCAGGCGGTAAAACAAAAACTGGTTATCAGCCCGAGAACAAATATGATATTAAAGGAATATGATAGAACGATAGACCGTCTCAGTGAAGAACTGTGTCATTCTCTACTTAACCAATTGATTATATCGCACAATACTACACACCTAGCGGTGGATGTTTGCATGCCGGGATGAGCGTTCGTTTGAAGGTTGTGATGGCTTTCGTCGGCTCATTTCGTCCGTATCCATCGTGGTCTGACATGTTGCATTATTACATCCCCGTGGGTGTGTCACTGCTTCGTCATTGAATTATCTTTTCTCGTAAGACTATCATTATCTAAGATGCCTGCAACATTTTTGCCTCTGAAAATGCACATGCTAGTCAGTGTATGCTTTAATGCCGTGAAGGCAATGCCAATATAGTCGACATCCCTCGACTGGGGTATTCGCTTCGTTCCACCGCCTCACTTGGGAGAGTTGTGCCAATAGGGGTGTGCTCAGTTGTGATCACGGGTATGGGGACCTAGACTGATGACAACAATAAATCCCTTTCTTTTTTTCGACTGCAGTATATATAAATAGCGACTATATATATAGGCGCTTGGACGCTTGGCTTTGAGAACCGAGCGCCTGTGAGTTCAATAGTACCGTGCTGGATCTTCGTTCATGCGGCGTGGGTTTCACAGCCCGGTCTGGGCAAAGGGTTTGTGCCAAGTGGGCGCTGGCACTTAAGGGGAGCTGTCCAAGCATCACAATCCTCCTCATCCATCACCGTCGCGATATCACCTCGTTTTGGAAAGTGGCGTGAAAACCCAATATAACTATGACTTAATTGATCCCGAATTCATCAATAATCTTCAGAAATTTTGAAAGTGGACCTTAACTAAATGATTGCGTCATATTATGGGGCCAATTATTAATGGTCTTATTCAAGGAGTTAGGTATAAATGAGGTGGTCTATATATTCAATATCAGGGATACCTTTATTCTGCATTCAGATTATACAGGCAGAATGTAGCCTTTATGTGCGATCAGTCATTGCATAGCACGAGACAAGTGTCAGATTGGACAATTAAAGGCTCGTGAAGCATTGCAGTATGGTGTAAATGATACGTCAGTGTACTTAAGTGATATTGTATGTACCTTGCAGTATATACTAGCGTCTGAAGAGCAGTGATCCTACGTAGTCGGCTCCCGTGGCGTCGTGGTAAGCTATGTCGACTTTCGACTCTCAGGTTGTGGGTTCTATCCCAAGGTGTGAAAATCTAACTGGTTCCCGTGACGCGGATAATCACGTTAATTGGCGGTCCCATCTCTGAAATGGGATGCACTCGACCCAGTTGCTCAATCACAGGCACTCGGTTCCCGATGCCAAGCTTCCGAGCGACCAGCCGCTTCCGAGAGCCCAGCCTCTCTATATATACTACATCTTACATTACAAGCTGAGACCATGTACATAATAACCTTCCATGAACACGAGGTTATGTTTTCATGTTGTGTTCTATAGGACTGACGTCACGAACAGCACGGTGATCGGCGAGTGTTCGACTGTTTCCTTAAAATGAAAACGATTTTTTTAACTTTTCAGATAGTCTCCGATCCAATAGAAAAAATACATCGATATATAGGGTTCCCAGGTACCAAAATCAATACGTTCAATGAGCGAGTTCCCCGAGCCACAGTGACATATATGAAAATATACATTAGTCAGGCGAAACCGAACACCGCCGAACGAGCTCATTCAATGTATTGACTCGGGTGGCTGTGCCGTGGTTAAGCATATTTATCGATAACATTTGTGAAATAGACAAATACTGAAACTACTTTTTGCACAACCTGATGTATACGTTGGGTGACAAATATACCGTCAATTCTACAGACTCCGTCAGCCCCTTTGTTGCCGACCAGGTTTGACACCATTGAAGGTCCTCGCGTTAGTCAGTTCGTTCTGTTTGGGTCGTGATGTTCACAGAGAAGTGGCGAGAAAACAGGACGTCAAGGAGTCTAGCAAACGGAGAAAAAAAAATGTCTAGACACATCAAAAAACTTAAATTTGCAAGGAAGGTTGTGAAAGGTTGATTCGACACTGCTGGTAGCCAGAGATCGTGACGGCAAATAGTTTCAGAAGTTTTGAAACTTTCACTCGAGTTACATACCGCCGGCATATCTTAGGCCTACAAGACTGCGCTAAAGTAATGGCTTCCGTGAATTGTGTAGTTGCGATCATCGGGCTTTCTGTATTCCTAACTTCAGGTATGCAAAAACCTATAGTTAAGTGTTGACAAACATTCTTAAGTTATCATCAATTATCACGTATCAAATACGCACAGAGTAAAATTTAAAGCCACCAACAGTGAGAGTATTGACTGAATTTAATTGGTTTTTTTAAAACAAATCTCCTGTCGAAGACTTGATATTCGATTAATTTCTAACTTTATGGCGAACTCCACTCCGAATTCTTGTAGTTGCCAACAACCGGTCTCCTGCATGACGTTGTCGTAAATGACCGCGCGAAATTTGCTCAGTTTTTATCATACCGTTATGTCATCATCTGCCTGATAATTCATTTCACAGGTGAGTCAATTTATACTAGATTTATACCTTATAACTTTCCGACCTAGTTGCCTTTTTCTCTCCTTTATTCAGCATCATAACAAGTCCGTTTCCAAGCGACTTACGTTGCGCAATCTGGCCGCCATATTGGAATTTAGTCGCAAAAGTTAATCGCCTCCCACATTTTAGGCGATTATGCATATTTACAAGTTATTGCGCTTGCTAAGACTCATTCACCATAGATAATACTGATTGCTTATTAAATCGGACTGGTTACATCAAATGGACATCGTGAAGGTAAGGTCTTGTGATCGAATTTTCTACATTTGCGACGCCATCCTCAAGAACCAAGAGTTAGCGCAAGCTCCACTTGGTTCAAAAGATCTAGTGTATAGAGAGTGTAAATAGAGAATGAGAGAGGGAAGGAGGAAGGTAGGAGGGCTTTAAAGCAAGACCCATCTCTTGCGCTGCGTGCGTTGTTTAGCGGCTGACAAGAATTGACACCACCATCTTTATTTTGTGGAATATATTTTCACATTTGGAAAACATGACGCTAACCGCAGGTCTTACCACTATTTCGGTGGTCAACAACGACACCAATAGTGTTAGTTTCTAAATCTTTTAGCAAGTTAGCTATTGGACTTCGCTGTTAATTCACTGACTTGTATTAATTCACGCATACAATACAGACCCACCATATATCTATAACAACCCATATTCTCGAAGAGTGGACCCATAAATATGGTAAATATTAAAAAAAAAAAACCCATCTCGCCGCCCGGGCATGGATTGGCCTCTCCCCAGGTGATTGTGTTAGCCGAAAAAGAGGTCGTGACCTTAGACGATGGTAGTCATGGAGAAAGCGAAGTCGCTATGACTCCTAATTCTCCATGTGCTGATCACAGGCACCCAAGTCAACTCCTTCAAAGAGCGCGCTCCCCGAGCGACAGTCAAATGTTTTATCGTATATATAGTAGCACTGATTTCTTGTCGCATTTCGTCAGGTATATGCATCTGCTGTATATAACTTATATATAAATATATATATATATAGAGGGAGATATATATGTATATGTATATAGAGATATATATAGATATATAGAGATATATAGAGATATATATATATATATATAGATATATATATATATAGAGAGATAGAGATATATAGATAGAGAGATATATATAGAGAGATCTATATATATCTATATAGATATATATAGATATCTCTCTCTCTAGATAGAGAGATATATATATATATATCTCTCTATATATATCTATATATCTATCTCTCTATATCTATCTCTATATCTATATCTCTCTATATCTATATATATATATATCTCTCTATCTATATATATATATATATATATATATATATATATATATATATATACTTAATAATGTTGCGGCCATTATTGCGCAAAATGAGTCGGACAAGTTTTATCGTAAATATAGTAGCACTGATTTCTTGTCGCATTTAGTCACGTAGATGCATCTGCTGTATATAAACCGACAGCACAAATAGGGCCAGCTGAAGAAAGGCGCTGTTTTCAGATATATTTTCAGCTACTAGCAGAAATACATGTCTCGGACAAGCAGACGATCGTTGTTGTCAGCCCTGTGCCATTTCCTTCGCCCTTGAT
>CM067343.1:2021882-2031882 GCA_034190875.2 Urechis unicinctus
CATGAAAACATATATTCTTGCCCTGACATCTATGATATATTTTATATTTTTCAGGTGATGATACACAGGTAAAGTTGGAAGCCAGATTTTCGACTTCAGGACGAGGACGACCACCGTCTCTCCCGAAGTTGCAATGTACCAATAGGCTGTTTCTTCAGGTCTATGCAATCAAGAACCAGAATGCCTCATGGGAAACAGTTGGCAAAAGGCTGTCACAGCTCTTTGGTGATTATCCACAGCACAGATGTAGGGTTCTAGTTGAGAGCATCATAACAGAATGTTTGAAATCTGAAACAAGGGAGGAATTTTGTGATATTATGGTTGACTTAGACAGTGTTGGTTCATGCTGTGACAGCCATGGATTAAGTCGTCAGAAGCTGCTTGACTTCACAACCAATGTGACATTTCCAATAGACTGCTGCTAGAACTAGATGCATTCATTTCCTCAGAGAAGTTATCATTTGAACATTTGTTTTGTGATGTACAGAAATTAAATCCTGTACAACATTTCAAGGATACGCGTCACACAGAACTTGCAAAAATTCTTATTGAAAGATGGAAAGTGGGGAATTCAGTTGCGAAAAACCCTGAATCTATGCACACTTTTTTGGAGCGCAAGATACCTTTGTTGTCTTCGATCACAAGTGCATGTCATGTATGTGAATCATCAGACATTGCAACAAGTTCCAGTAGTACCCCAATGGGTAAACATAAAAGTGCTGGAACTGCTCACGACTCGGCTGTCAACGTATGAGGAACTTCGTTCTGAAAAGCAGGTAGAGATAAGAAGGTTAGATGGAAATATACAAAGCACAGTTTATTATCTTTAAGTTTTCGAAGTACTGGCATAGTTATGTAGGGGTAACATGATTTAATAGAATATCTTATCTCTTACCCTTGATTAAATGCATAAAAAATCCACCAAAGTTGCTTGAATTACAAAACATTGACTTCTTATGGTCATATAATTCTATGTGTCTTGAGTGTAATAAATAATGTATAGAGCAGCCGTATAAAGTACTCAATAAAAAGTTTTATGTTATATTGTTAACTTATTACACTATCATTTCACCCCTCTAGTTAAGAACTCTGGCTCGTGTATCTACCTTGACGTGGTGCCAGGGCTCAGCTCGTTACAAAATGGTACTCATTACAGTGCAATTATTATAATATTTTGCTTATAAATGTCTCAGTCACATAGACCAGAGACTTCACTGAATTTCCCTTTCATCAAGAGATAATCTATGTAAGAAAGTTTCATACTTACATCTTGCAACTTTCTTCAAATTGATGCTTGGCGGTGTAGGAAGTCCAGTATTAACGTGCCCGATAAGTGTTTTCTCGGTGAAAAATGGACGTCCAGATAAAAATAGAAATCCTTGTTTTGAAAAGCCCTTGATGCTGTTTTGAATGTACAGTTAGACACAAAGAATAAGTCCTGAAAAATTCATGTTGATACCTTTTGTGTTTGCAAAATGGTTGGCACGGCAAATTCTATCACTTTCATAACTAAATTGTATTTTTGTAAAATCATTCCCCAATTCCTCGTCAATTTTATATACTTCCTTCTGTACTACTTGTAAGTGTACTATTTTGATTGTAAGTTTGTATTCTAATAAATACGTCCTGAAAATTGCAAGCAATTATCTTGTATCAGTAATTTGTTATTATTTTCTGAATTTTGGTGATTTTCAGCATTTTTTTATATTTTTTATCACAGGTCAGTTTTGTCTCTGGGAGCATATTTAGCATATATTTTAAGTCATTTCCCATTAATTGAAGATCCTAAAAAAAATAGAGGTAGAAACAACCTCTCTCTGATATAGGGAATGTGAAAAAATGGCATTCAGGAGTAAATTGTTCAAATGACCACCCTCTCAAATATGCCCGAGGCCATTTGATATTTTCAGCGTTCATGGTGAGAAATGCATTTTTGGCAATTTCAAGGAGCTTTTTTGAAAAAAGTATGAATCCCTGGTCCCTGATAATCTAGATTCTCTTTGTCAAGGGCCCATATTCCAGGAAATCACAATCAAAATGGAGATTGGGGGCTCTACCTGCATTTTTGAGGGGTGACAAAAGTGTTTTTTGTCCATTTTGGGTTTTTCCCATTACGGCCTTTTTGCTAAATTTCGAAAAAAAGGCACAATTTGTTTATTTCTTATCCGAATTGACAAAAAGAGGTACCATTACCTTTGGAATTCTATTTCCTATGTGATGAAACACATTAAAACACCATTTATCTACTTTGTAAAAATCACTTGGGATACCTATAATAATATATATATATATATATATATATATATATATATATATATATATATATATATATATATATAGATATATATATATATATATATATATAGAGAGATATATATATATATATATATATATATATATATATATATCTAGATATCTATATATCTATATATATATATATATATCTATATCTCTCTCTATATCTCTATATATATATATATCTATATATATATATATATATATATCTATGACTCGAAACACGCTGACCGGTATGAAGCATAGCAATATGGGTAGCTTGCGATTTAATGCCGTATCAGACCAATCTATATCCGGCCTCATCGGTCATTGCTCTTTTATGGTGTAGGTAGTTGTCATCTCCGAATGACAGGTACAGCGCATCTCATATTAGCTTGGGTGCACAGGTACATATTTACGAGATGATATAAATTGATCACTAGCGTCCGGTGCTAATGCATGGAGATGTACAGTAGTATAGAGACTGGGGTTACGCCAGATAGGCGGGACCCTTTCTACATGGAATAGGAGCCAGGGCAGGCAAATAGATCGCTAGACCACCATTGGGAGAGGCTTTTTAGGCTATAGAGCAGACCTGGGGCCGTATCCATAAAGAATCTTAACTTGAGTCGTCTTAACTTGAGTCGGCGTGCTAAGCTGAGTCCGCGAACTAAGGCGTATCCACAAAACAAATTGTTAGCGAACTCAGCTAAGTCCGCCAGCTCAGGGCTGGCAACAGCCAAAAAAGATTAGTGGCTATAGTTTCACACATGTATCATCGCGATCATAGTTTGTGTCTTACAGGAAAAGGGAACAATATGTTATTATGTGTTCATTAAACAGAACATGGAATTAAATTGCGACGAATGATCGTTTTAGACGAAGGAATGGAAGTAGTCTAGTCTGACTCTTTTATATAATATAGTCTAGATCAACCGTCGTTATTGTTTATCAGAACAAAGTCAAAAAGGAATAGCCTTACAACCGGTTGTTTATGAATATGTCACTCACCTTTATTCAATCAGACTGTACACTATTATATGATATCAAGTATAATATACGGTGCAGCCCTTGGCCACGAGTTTCAATGATACATATTCTCAGCACTCCGATCTACGGCATTGTTATCCATGAACGTGAACACAAGTTCACAACGCCAACGGCACGATGAACCACTGTTTCTTATGAAGACGATTTACACACTTACTAGGTCTTATAATCGGAAATATATTCACGGCTAATCCACACGATAGGGAAATAATTCCATCGACCATGCTTGCACTATTAACATTATTATTCCGCTATAAATATAAACAATCCTTGTTGAGTTTTGTTGTTTGACAGTCCGTTGGAATTCGCGCCTAACTGGGTCACTGCGCGTCATTAGTCTATGACGTGACTTTGTCTTTGTTTTTGACGCATAAAACAGAGTATTTATCGAAAAAAACCCTTGTCGTTAGTGTGCTTTGGGGGCACTTTCAATATCTGCCATGTTATCATGAAGTGGATTCATAGACTTGTAGGCTTGGAGCCTGCTTTGCTAGTATTCAATAATACTAAATGTGAATCTTGGCGCCGTTGTTCATATTGTGAAGTTAAAGAAAATTCACTATAACATGACAATTCGTGAATAATTGCGTTACTGATATGGAAACACCCACCCACTATGATCATCCCACAAACCATTCCTAATTCAAATCTACTGTAAGCAAACTCGCTCTTTGGTAGACCCACAAAACACTGTCCGAAGCGTTTGCGAAGAATTCCCCGCTTCGTTTTTACGAAAACAGCTTGTGGCGTGAATAATTTAAATATCCCGATAAAAATTGGTGTGTCATTAATAACGAACGGCTGATTATGTTTTGGTTCATTTTAGGAACATACATGTTCTTATTCATATCTGTGAAAGCATTTTCCTGGAAATATTAACGTTGGACCGCCATTGTTAAGTTTAAGCTAGCGAACTTAAGTCAGCTACCTAGCTGACTCAGAGTTGAGCACGCTAGGAGACTTAAGATTCTTTATGGATACGGTTAAGCCAGCTCAGCTTGCCGTCTCAAAAACCTGAGTTTGCGGACTTAAGTTTCTTTATGGATACGGCCCCAGGTGTTTTGGGGCAGACCAATGTATCACTTGCTTGGTGTAGACCAATGGATAGGGCCGACCGATGTATCGCTTGCTTCCTGGTTGGCTGGCGGTTGGTTGGCGGGTTGTCTGGCGGTTTGGCTGGTGGGTGGTTTGCGGGTTGGCTGGCAGTGGGTTGGAGGCTTTGGTGGAGGCTGGTAGGAGATTGGTCTGGAGGGCTCGCTAGGCTGGATGGTGAAAAGAGTTGCCTAGCGTGCAGGAGAATGGGGTTTTGGCTATTCGAAGGGCTTCTATTCCATCATGTGGTCGAAGGGCTTCTTGTATCCTGTAACTATGGACCGAAACTGCAGTTGTGCTTTCCGGGGGTTTCCAAGAACAAGAGTACTCTGTTTTGATTTTGTCTATCTTTGGCGACCGCAAATTTTCTACAAAGATACTTTCCGGCTGGCAGCGCCGATGCTTTTCGCTACTCCTCCTTTCGAGGTGCTGGCAGTTTTAGTTCTGTAGGACCTCCATAGTTTGGCAATGGTTTTCCCGGGGGCGAAGGGCCTGGTGGCAAAATTGGAAGATCTGGATATTTGTTCTTGCCTGCGAGACATCTCCAGTGGCAGTCCTTTTGTTGGCATACACAGTTCTCTGCCAGACTCCCAACGAGCTGTGTGTATCGTAGGCACCACACAAGGCATTCGTCCCCGTAGAGATTCTGGATGTTTTGGATGCAAGACGGGATTTTTATTGTATCTGAGACTACAAGCGGCAATGGTTTTTTTCTGGGTTTGCAGACAATGTTGCGGTGGCTCCACAGCGGGCATTTCTTGCTATCGACGCAGTGGTCTGTTGCCCAACATTTGCAAGTACTATCTGGATCCTCGAAGATCCTTGGAGGTTGGCCTATTTGGAGACAATCGCCATCGCATTTGCTGTGTGGTTTGTCTGCTTTTCGGGGCTTCGAAGATACAATACGAAGCTTGCCGCCGCTGGGGCCCCATTTGTAGAGGTAGACAAAGTCGAGAATATGGCCTGTCCGGGCTGGTTCTTGGAAGCTTGCAAGATATATTTCTAGAAAATCCTTTTTTCAACCAGGATTCGACTGTTTGTCCTATTTGGAGATTCGACTGTCTGACTCGTATTTCCTGTGATTCGACTGCCTGACTTGTCCTCCTCACCCAGGATTTGACTGTCTGACTCATTTTCCATCTCAACTTGGATACGAATACGACTGGTTTTGCCGCCGCTGGGATTCTACTGTCTGACTCGTTGTCCAGAGGTAGACCCAGGATTCGACTGAATGACTCGTATGGCTCCTCACCCAGGGTTCGACTGTCTGACTCGTTTTCCTCCTCGATCAGGATTTGACTATCTGACTCGCTTTTCTCCTCACCAGGATTCAACTGTCTGACTCGTTGTCCACCTCACCCAGGATTCGACTGTCTGACTCGTATTCCTCCTCACCCATGGTTCGACTGTCTGACTCGTCCTCCTCACCCAGGATTCACTGTCTGACTCGTTTTCCATCTCAACTTGGATTCGACTGTCTGACTCGCTTTCCTCCTCACTCAGGATTCAACTGTCTGACTCGTTGTTCGGAGAACGATACACCAACAGCTACCGATGATTCATCACTGACACGATTGTTGCAACCGAGCACACAAGTGCACATTCAAGTGAAGCAAGACGGAGTAGCACAACGGTAAGGAATATCAGTTCAATCGAGTCACCCACCACTGATATACCCCATTCAGCATCGCCGTCTACTGGCAATGACGTAATTCCTACAAGAACCAGCTCGAAGTCCACTGGCCAAGACGTAATTACTACCAGAACCAGCTCGCAGTACACGGACCGAGACGTAACTACTACCAGAACCAGCTCGCCGCCCACTGGCCTAGACGTAATTCTTACCATAACCAGTTCGCCGTCCACTGACCAAGAGGTAATTACTACCAGAACCAGCTCGCCGTCCACTGGCCAAGACGTAATTCCTACAAGAACCAGCTCGCCGTAAACTGACCAAGACGTAATTACTACCAGAACCAGCTCGCCTTCCACTGACCAAGACGTAATTACTACCAGAACCAGCTCGCAATCCTCTGACCAAGACAAAATTACTGCCAGAACCAGCTCGCCGTCCACTGGTCAAGACGTAATTCCTACAAGAACGAACTCGCCGTCCACTAGCCAAGACGTAGTTACTAGGAGAACCAGCTCGCCGTCCACTGACCAAGACGTAATTACTACCAGAACCAGCTCGCCGTCCACTGGCCAAGACGTAATTCCTGCAAGAACCAGCCCGACGTCCTGTGGCCAAGACTTAATAACTACCATATCCAGCTCGCCTTCCACTGACCGAGACATAATTACTACCAGAACCAGCTTGCCGTGCACTGACCAAGACGTAATTCCTACAAGAACCAGCTCGCCGTCCACTGGCCAAGACGTAACTACTACCAGAACAAGGTCGCCGTCCACTGGCCAATAAGTAATTCCTACCAGCGCCAGCTCGCCGTTCACTGACCAGTAAGTAATTCCTATCATAGCCAGCTCGCCGTCCACTGACGAAGACGTAATTCCTACCACAACCAGCTCGCCGTGCACTGACTAATAAGTAATTCCTATCATAGCCAGCTCGCCGTCCACTGACCAATAAGTAATTTCTATCATAGCCAGCTCGCCGTCCACTGACCAAGACGTAATTCCTACCAGAACCAGCTCGCCGTGCACTGACCAATAAGTAATTCCTACCAGCGCCAGCTCGCCGTCCACTGACCATGACGTAATTACTACCAGAACCAGCTCGCCTTCCACTGACCAAGACCTAATTACTACCAGAACCAGCTCGCCGTCCACTGACCAAGAGGTAATTACTACCAGAACCAGCTCGCCGTCCACTAACCAAGACGTAACTACTCCCAGAACTAGCTCGCCATCCACTGGCCAAGACGTAATAACTACCAGAACCAGCTTGCAGTCCGCTGACCATGACGTTATAACTACCAGAACCAGCTCGCCGTCCACAACGACAAACAGACAGAATGGGATAGTGTCAACTTCATTGCCTACCAAAAATAGACATGCACATTTAACAGGATCAACAGTAGAATACACCAACATGGAAGACTCGACTACATCATCGACCAGTATTGAGGACCAGGATGTAACGGGGGCAGCTTCACATCGGACACACACAAAGGTAGCAGCCATAACAAGCTATATAATACACACGAGTTCTGTAGAAAATATAAACTCGACATATGCCTCTATGCAACCAATTAAAGATAAATATATTCAAACCGCAGAAGCCACGATACAGCCACTTACTGGCGTTAACACCAGCGCCGCAAACCAAACTATGACTAATGTACACACTTACACAACAGGCCTCGCAAACCAACCAATGACTAATGTACCCACCGGCACAACGGGCACCACAAACAAACCGGAACTTGCACCAACCAGCCCAATATTTTCCCACCTAAACCACACACACCCCTTTACTCAAATATTATTTAATTCTTTCCCCTGCCCCCATGCCACCAACCACATCACAGCCAGTTATATATATATATAAATATATGCAAATAATATATATATAGAGATATATATATATATATATAGATATATAGATACATATACATATATATAGATATAGAGAGATATATATATAGAGAGATATATAGATATAGAGAGTACATATACATATATATATATAGATATATATATCTATATACATATATATATAGATATGTATAGATATACATATATATTTATCTATTTATATATAGAGATCTATCTATATCTCTATATAGATCTATCTCTCTATATAGATATCTCTCTATATATATATATCTCTCTCTCTCTCTCTATATCTCTATCTCTCTCTATCTCTATATATATATATATATCTATATATATATATATATATATATATATACACGTTGATGATAGCAATAATAACCCTCGCCCTATTACGGCTATTCGTGAGGAGAAAAAAGCGAATTTATTCAGTAAGAGTTAGTATTTGGTACTATCTGAAGAAGTCGTCAGATTGAACGACGAGTTTTAAGTCAATCTCGTTATGATCATGTAAAGGAGACCGCATTCACACTATAATCGACCGGTACGGTATGACCGAGGTTTGAAGCTCTTACCGTTATGATGTTGTGATTACGGCTTTGGTAAGCGGAGTGCGAGGGATCAGGCGGTAAAACAAAAACTGGTTATCAACCCGTGAACGAACATGATATTAAAGAAATATGATAGAACGATAGGCCGTCCCAGTGAAGAAATTTGTCATTCTATGCTTAACCAACCAATTATATCGTGTAATACTACACAACTGTGAATGTTCGCATGCCGGGATGAGCGTTCGTTTGAAGGTTGTAATGGCATTCGTCGGCTCATTTTGTTCGTATCCAACGTGGTCTGACATGTTGTGTTATTGCGTCCCTTCGGATGTGTCACTGCTTCGTCATTCGATTATCATGTCTCGTAGGCTATCATGACAACCATAAATTCCCTTCTTTTTTTCGACTGAAGTATAATATAACGAACCCTCCCACAAACACATTTTTGCAACACACCGAATCCGTTTCGTTTATTCATAACTGCGTTACCCTGATTTAAGAACCCCGGGAGCGCTTGGCCAATATTAGCACGCCGCCATTGATTTCAAGGGTCTGCCGAAGAGAAATGCGGGGCCGTTTCGTACTTGGAGATACATCATGAATAATCACTATAAAATAACCGTGGCGTCGTGGTAAACTGTGTCGACTTTCGACTCACAGGTTGTGGGTACTATCCAAAGGTGTGAAAATCTAACTGGTTCCCGTGACGCGGATAATCACGTTAATTGACGGTCCCATCTCTGAAATGGGATGCACTCGACCCAGTAGCTCAATCACAGGCGCTCGGTATCCGATGCCAAGCTTCCGAGCGCCCGGCCTCGTATGAGAGCCCAGCCTCTACATATATACTAAACGGTATGCAAACGACAGGCAAATGACAGACAATTAAGCATTCCGCCCTCGATGATCGACTATCAAACGGCTAGTATTTTGCGTGTGAACGAGGGAAGGGTGAGACAGCAGGAACTATATGTTTCATACCTTGTAGTATATATAAATAGCGACTAGGCGCTTGGACGCTTGGCTTTGAGAACCGAGCGCCTGTGAGTTCATTAGTACCGTGCTGGACCTTCGTCCATGCGGCGTGGGTTTCACAGCCCGGCCTGGGCAAAGGGTTTGTGCCAAGTGGGCGCTGGCACTTAAGGGGAGCTGTCCAAGCATCCATCACCGTCGCGATATCACCTCGTTTTGGAAAGTGGCGTGAAAACCCAATATAACTATGACCTAATTGATCCCGAATTCATCACTAATCTTCAGGAATTTTGAAAGTGGACCCTAACTAAATGATTGCGTCATATTATGGGGCCAATTATTAATGGTCTTATTCAAGGAGTTAGGTATAAATGAGGTGGTCTATATATTCAATATCAGGGATACCTTTTTTATTTTCCAGATAATCTCCGATCCAATAGAAAAAAATACATCGATATATAGGGTTCCCAGGTACCAAAATCAATACGTCCAATGAGCGAGTTCCCCGAGCCACAGTGACATATATGATAAACCATGCGAAACCA
>CM067343.1:2039382-2056882 GCA_034190875.2 Urechis unicinctus
CCTCACCCAGGATTACACTGTCTGACTCGTTGTCCTCCTCACCGATTATTCGACTGTCTGACTCGTTTACCTCCTCACCCCAATAGCGATTGTCTGACTCGTTTTCTACCTCACCCAGGTTTCGGCTGTCTGACTCGTTTTCCTCCTCACCCAGGATTCGACAGTCTGACTCCTTATGTTCCTCATCCAGGATTCGACTGTCTGATTCGTTATCCTCCTCACCCAAGATTCGACTGTCTGACTCGTTTTTTATATCACTCAGGAGTCGACTGTCTGACTCGTTATGTTCCTCATCCAGGATTCGACTGTCTGACTCGTTATCCTCCTCACCCAAGATTCGACTGTCTGACTCGTTTTTTATATCACTCAGGAGTCGACTGTCTGACTCGTTGTCTGGAGACCGATACACCAACAGCTGCCGAATGATTCATCACTGAAACGATTATTGCAACCCAGCACACAAGTGCACATTCAAGTGAAGCAAGACGGAGTAGCACAACGGTGAGGAATATCAGTTCAATCGAGTCATCCACCACTGATATACCTCAGTCAGCATCGCCATCCACTGACCAAGACGTAATTACTGCCAGAACCAGCTCGTCGTCCACTGACCATGACGTAATTACTACCAGTACCAGCTCGCCGTCCACTGACCAAGACGTAATTACTACCAGAACCAGCTCGCCGTCCACTGACCAAGACGTAATTACTACCAGTACTAGCTCGCTGTCCACTGACCATGACGTAATTACTACCAGAAACAGCTCGCCGTCCACTGACCAAGACGTAATTACTACCAGTACCAGCTCGCCGTCCACTGACCAAGACGTAATTACTACCAGTACCAGCTCGCCGTCCACAACGACAAACAGACAGAATGCCTACTTAACACGACCCACAGTAGAATACACCCACATTGAAGACTCGATTACATCATCGACCAGTATAGAGGACCAGGATATAACGGGGGCAGCTTCACATCGGACGCACACAAAGGTAGCAGCCATAACAAGCTCTATAATACGTACGAGTTCTGTAGAAAAAATCAATGCAACATATGCCTCTATGCTAGTCAAGGTCCCCTAGCCTGATGGCTGCGGGCGCTATTTACATGTTACTGATATTCAATAGTCTCGCCTTCAGGTCTAGGGGACCATAGTAGATTGAACTGGACGGGCATCCCAGATTTGGGATGCTCCAATCACAAGCCGTGTCTCTCGGTCACTCTCGGTACTTTTGAGTCGTTGTCTCTCATTGGTCTATTCTACAAGTTCCGAAGAACTTGTCCAACCGGCCGAGTGATTTTTATGAGCCGGGCACACATTCTACAACACTCCGATTTGTTGTTTCACGCTGAGTGGCAACGTTTATCACACAGTCGACGAGGAAGCAGACACACAGCTGGTTCTTTTTAACTGACTATCACGTAAACATACTATCGTGCAGCTACGCGATAAAAGCGCTGGTTGTAGTTCCAATTTGAACTTTTGAGACGCCGATAGTTCCAGAAGACCTTCAATGTGTTCTCATTTGATGCAGACCACTACAATGTCCATGACGTCACATGGAACCGAAGGGTGCGTATCACAAGGCAGTTTCATGAGCCAGGCGCAATTAAGGTCAATCCGGGTCACAACCTTTGTGTTGATTGGTCACGAAGATCAACGAACGTGTCTAATGAATATTCGGACGCGCCACTTTTAGACCTTGTCTGGCCGTAGACTCTAGGGCGAGAAGCATAGCGGAACCCCTAGAGTCTGGGACGCAGACTACCTCTATGCCACCAATGAAAGAAAAATATATTCAAACCACAGAAGCTACGAAACAGCCACTTACTCGCGTTAACACCAGCGCCGTAAACCAAACAATGACTAATGTACACACCGGCACAACAGCCACTACAAACCAACCAATGACCGACGTACACACCAACACAACAGGCACTACAAACCAACCAATGACCAACGTACACACCAACACAACAGGCACTACAAACCAACCAATGACCGACGTACACACCAACACAACAGGCACTACAAACCAACCAATGACCAACGTACACACCAACACAACAGGCACTACAAACCAACCAATGACCGACGTACACACCAACACAACAGGCACTACAAACCAACCAATGACCGACGTACACACCAACACAACAGGCACTACAAACCAACCAATGACCAACGTACACACCAACACAGCAGGCACTACAAACCAACCAATGACCAACGTACACACCAACACAACAGACACTACAAACCAACCAATGACCAACGTACACACCGACACAACAGGCACTACAAACCAACCAATGACCGACGTACACACCAACACAACAGGCACTACAAACCAACCAATGACCAACGTACACACCGACACAACAGGCACTACAAACCAACCAATGACTTACGTACGCACCAACATTGCAGGCACCACAAACCAACCAATGACCAATGTGCATACCGACACTAAGGGCACCACAAACCAACCAATGTCTAATGTACACACTGGCTCGACGGGCACTACTAACCAACCAATGACTAAAGAACACACCGGCACAACGGGCACTACAAACCAACCAATGTCTAATGTACACACTGGCTCGACGGGCACTACTAACCAACCAATGACTAAAGAACACACCGGCTCGACGGGCACTACAAACCAACCAATGTCTAATGTACACACTGGCTCGACGGGCACTACTAACCAACCAATGACTAAAGAACACACCGGCTCGACGGGCACTACAAACCAACCAATGTCTAATGTACACACTGGCTCGACGGGCACTACTAACCAACCAATGACTAAAGAACACACCGGCTCGACGGGCACTACAAACCAACCAATGTCTAATGTACACACCGGCACAACAGGCACCACAAACCAACCAATGTCTAATGTACACTCCGGCACAAGGGACATCACCAACCAACCAATGAGTAATGTACACACCGTCCCAACGGGCACTACAAACCAGCCAATGACTAATGTACACACCGGCCCAATGGGCACTACAAACCAACCAATGACTAATATACACACCGACACAACAAGCACCACACGTGGCGCCAAAATTATGCGAATTTTCCTAATTGCATATACAATGTAGACAAGTCCTATAGTCGTCATTTCTAGACGCTGATCAATGTGTTATAACACATGACGATAAACAAAGAGCGGTAAAGACGCTGAAACATGGTACGTCTTTAGTCAACGACCACCTGTCCGCCGAACATTCGTATATGCTAATCCCATGATTTATGTGCTCCTGTTTACAGTTTTTACTTCTTCTATCACCCATGGTCAGCTGTCGGATAGCCTACGGCGAACAATCATTGCAGCCCCCAACACCCTGTGAAAAATAAGACGGTTGATAACAGCGACCAAATTAATAATAGACAAACTGATGGTATGTATAGAACACTATATAGTTACAATTTATATTCAAATCCAAACACTCAACTGATTTATATATCTTCACACTGAAAATCACAGTACAATACTACAGGCACCACAACAGCCAAGTCTGGTTATGTTTTCTCGGTGCCATTAAAGTTTAATATAAACCCATGAGAAGAGTTTAAAAGAAATACAATTCGTTAGGTTGTGCATTAATTAAATAATATCTTGGAAAAAATCGTTAAAACAAGTACCTAAAATTATCCTCAAAACCATATACATCGCAATAATTGATCCAAATGAACCTACTGCATATTAACATGGGGTAATACAAAACCAAGCATCTTAAAACGCTCAACTATATTGCAAAAAAAGAGCGTTAAGATGTATTAGTAAATCTCCATAAAGCAATGGCGTGTATGATACGATCGCCTGTTGATCATTGTGAAGTGGTTAGGATGCAATTAATTGCAGATATTCTAATCGTCCGGGCCATATTGTTTCACCATTATGACCCGTGTCCCATTGCTATGCGGTTATAATGATAAATCATAGCGGAACAGTGTACTCTCTCTGGGTTTTTGCGTGAGCGTAAGTCCAACCCCCCTATTAAGTGAGAGAATCATAACGGATGCACCAGCACCAATCTCGCCAGTTGTATAATGCCTTGACAGCTGGCATTTATTATACATATCATAATGTTTAGCGAACATAGGTTTTATCGTGCTAAGATCAAAAGACTATGAGCAGATTATCGTATCACGAGATCACTTACCAAATATATTTCGAAAGATAACAACAGCTTATATTGCAGCTTCTAACGTCCTGCCGATTAGATTGATCAAAAGTAATATGCAAGTCCTTTCTGTTTCAGCCACTCATTATTTCACACATAAACTAAGTGTCCCGGAACTTTGGGGTGTTGCTTTAACTATTTGGCTGTCGATGACCAGGATCTATGAATAATTATTTAAATTGGTATGGGTTATGTTACTAACACAAGCTGGTAATCCATTCACCAATCACAAACCAAAGATCTATCTGATTCTTATCATTGATTGACATAATTTGTTGCAAAGCCATTTTTCTAGAATTTATTTTGACGTGATGTTTTCTTGCTTTCAACCAACATACACATTTTGCATAGTGAAGGTTCCAATTAATACACCATCTTCCAAAATACGCGCCCATGTTGTTGGTCTGGCGCCCTGATGGGGAGATCGCTTCTATGGCAACGCAGGTTTGCGTGCTTTGTTACCGAACTTCAAAGGGGCTACGCTCAGCGCTTAGCTGACTTTGTCCATTGGATTCTTCGATGCTTAGCCATTTTACCCGGGGGTCCAGGCACCCTCGAGTAATGTGTAGCTAGTGAGAACCCTGAGTCTCATGGAACAATTTGCGGTTAAATCATAACGGTCGGGTCCACTCCCTAAACCCGGTAAACGTCGCATGTTACCTCCAAGAAGTGTAGAGAATCATAACGGTTACACCGGCCCCAATTATTCATGACACCAGGTATATTTCACCAAACGAAGAGGATACTGCTCTTGTTATGTTAGTAAAACATTCAACGTTAACAGACTGAATACGGTGCCTATCCTGTATTGCCAATTAAAGCGAATGCGCTGCCGTGAATAAAGCTGGAGAATTACCTTAATCAACAGAAGATGAACCATGTTTGTCACTGAGGAAATCAAGAATAGGAAGAGCACATTGTGTTTGTTCCCACCCGATATACAATAAAGCATTACTACTATCAGTTATCTAATAATAATAGCATTTATTTCGCACTCATGGTACAGATATTTTATGACGATCAAGTTCAAGTGCAATCATTTAACACAGCGTGGGGTGCCATCATAATGTGCAAATAAAATTAAGTAGAACATTGATATCGTCGTGCGAAAAATCGGGAACATATTCACATTCACTTGCCCGAAAAAGTTCTTTTATGGGGTTAACAAAGTTCAATCTTTCTTGATCAATGATCGGTGGACAAATCTTGCTTGAAATATCATTAAAAGTAATGGTCTGGTTGTAAATCGTAGCAGTATTAAGATTAACGTTACTTATAATATATCTTATATTATTTGCGACATTCGAATTACTAAAGGCACATAATCGGCTAACCGCCGATAGAAGATCATTCATGCTATTAAGACTATTAAAGAAAATTTTCATACATCGCAATATTAATTGTTCTCTTAGAGGTAATCTACCAGCTAAAAAGGAATATACATTGATCTTGTTCTAGGGTGTAGTTTCCATATATGGCGGATGCATTTGCGCCAAGTAACACTTAAGCTTTTAAACGAATTACTCGAGAGCGTCCATAATGGGGATCCATAAAAACTTATATTTATATTTGTCAATTAGTGTATTACGAACATTTACTGTACAGTGACCGAATCTTGACATCAGCATATTAGTTTTCGACACAACATCACCACATGCAGCATGAATATTCAATTGTTCGGAATTTCTTCCTATATAGGATCCAAGATGGATAGCATGTTCACTTACATTAAATCTAACACTGTTCAGTTGTAGATTCACATCGCGCTTTTGACAATTAAAAAGCAGCAAATTGCTTTCTGATGTGTTAAATATAACATTATATTCCTTGGCAAACTCTTCGCAAGTTTTAAGCATAGATTTAGCCGCATTTAAAGAAGGAGCAATGAGAGCGACGTCGTCAGCCTAACTCAATGCGCCTGCATAACGGTGACCAACATAGCACCATATTCCCCTGTTTGAGAGTCGTGACAATAATTCATCGATATACACACCAAACAAAATAGGTGACAAAGCCGCCCCTTGTTTGACTCCATTAGTACAATTAAACTTGTCAGAGAAGCTATTGCTCCACTTGACTCCTAACGTTTGATGCGTATACATGTTAAGAAGGAGTTTAGCAGTCATAGCACACATACCACGCTCTTGTAACAAACCAAACAATTTCATAAAATTAACTCGATCAAACGCTTTGGAAGCATCCAATAATATGACATAACATGGTGAGTCTTCGCTGACATAATTATCTATGATTTCCTTTAATACAAAAGTGCACTGTGTTGTTGAGTGTGACGGTTTAAATCCGAATTGTAAACTACCCGATTTCAATACATCACTTTGATAGTCAATAATCACATTATCTTACAGTTTCCCTATGATACTACTAAGAGCTACTGATCGATAATTATCACTGCTGTTCAATGATTTATTTCTGTTCTTAGGAATAGGAACAAGCGTAGATGTTAGCATACCACGTGGCGTATGTGCATGATACAACATCATAGTAAAAAGTTTTGATAGGTGGGCAGATAACTCATCACAGCCATTCAGTATGTGATCAGAAGTTATTTCACAAACACCGTCTGTCTTATCTCGTTTAAGCTTACAAGCTGCTTGCCTAACTTGTGAAATGTCGATAGCATGCAAGGAGCCACATGTACCACCAGCACAATTAGAGTGTACATCATGACTCAATGATACATTAAGGGCATCCATTGCAGACTTACTATAAGACACATTATTGTAAAGTATTTCATATTTATCTTTAAAGACATTGCATATCTCATCGTCGCCGTGCACGCCATCCATTACGGACACGGTCGACTTATTTTTGAAATGCTTCTTCCGTATTTCTTTCGAGAAATTGCGACCATCACTTGTGGCCAAAGAAACTGCCATTCTATCAGACGCTAGCTTATTTTGATTTCTGATCACGTACCGTGACGCCCTTTTATAATCCCGTTTTGCTTTACAGTGTATGTCTTTAAGAACGCCAGAGGTAGGGCACCCATTTTCCACCCAGAGTCGACACCAAAATATTGATTTTGCTGTCAGCTGATTGACTTGTTCACCCCAGCCAGGCCGATGTTTACGTTTCCTATTCACAGGAATACACTGAACAGCTGCTCGGACACACGCATTCACGATTTCCTCATAGTAACGATCAATATCTTCATAATGGTAATTGCAATCAATCTGTGTACAACTAAATGCATCATTTGAAACATTCAGGTCAAGTAATAACTTCCTCAATTTACGCATATAACTATGAATATCGCTGACATCACATTCTCTCCATTTTGGTCTATTAGTGGTAGGGCGCTCATCATTAACCACCTGTGCAATATGTATATCTAGCCGTGCAAGTACAGGACTGTGGTCAGATAAATTATCTCCTTCATGAAGACATTCGTATTTTGACACTGATGAACTCAGACTTTCGGACAACATAAAATGGCCTCGTGTTGACCTTGTATGTGACATATCACTCTGATAGGTAAAATCTACACAGTTATTATCTAACACATCGTCGGCGAGCGAAGTCTGTGTTTAGGTCACCTCCAATAATTATACCATCGACATCCTTACAAGACATTATGACTGAGTTGACGTGGACAAGCAGCTCCACATACTCATTGGTAGGTGCTGACCTTGGATTAACATCACATGGCATATACAAATTGATAACTAGAATCCTGTGGGACATATTGTTAGAGTGCAGGGTTAAAATGCCAGCGTGACACCTTCTATTATGTATACCATCGATCGGGGATATAGTTAATTTGGACGACTCTTTGTGTATAAACGCACAGCCACCATAAGGTCTTTCCTTAATCAAATAAGAGTCATCCATACCAGAAATGCCTGTAACTGATACGTCACCTATGCGATGCTCGAGCTGAGCAAGATCTATTTCTAACAACCAATGTTCTTGGATTAAGAGAACATCACATTTGCCTAATAGATTGCGTATGTACATTATGGTGCCTTCATTGTGCCCTCGACAGTTATACGTGCATATTGTAAAGTTGCAGTCAGTCATAGTAAAAAATGAAATATATAAAGAATAAAGTATAAAACACAAATAACGCAGTTATGCATCTACCTTATTGCGATAAAATTTTCGTACACATACACCGCATGGCCAAAATTTCTCATCTAACATGCACTAACGTCTGAAATTTTTACTTCAATTTTGAAGCTGTTGAATTTTGCTTCCGTTTTTGATGTTTTTTCTACTGATCTTACCTGAATATCGAAATCTTCAACATAAGACTCAATATCCTTAATGTTGGTGTCTTTTTCAACCCGGTAGATAAATAGGTGTCTACTTGGCTCAGGTGCGCCACGAAGTTTGTTGGAAGTCCCAGTTCCAGTAACCAGACGATCCTTGCGACGGATTTTCCGCGTGTTCCGCTTCTCTACAATCTGAAACTCTTCATTCTCATCTGGAGATCTGGCTGTAGATATGGGTACTGCTAACGACAAGTTAGTGGTAACAGCAGCTGTGGGAGTTCTTAGAGCACTTTTCTCAGTTGATGTCACAGTAGTAGATGTAAGTGCTGGTGATGAGGTCGGTGTAATAGTGGATGAATAGGTTTCAGCGCTGATTAAAGTGTCTGGGGTACAGCCGCATTTACATCCACGGACGCCTGTGGTCGGGGGGCGCATGCATCGCTGAGAACAATCAACGGTTGTTCGCCTAAAGTATGCTATAGTTCCATGCCTTGGCAAAATATTGGACGCGAGGGAGAACAACAACTGTAAAGAGCCTCTCATACATTATGTAACGTTGGAGAGAGGTAAGGGTGGGCTATGTGGGCTAAGTTTACGGTGGTTTATGGGAGGTGTACGGGGTTGGGCGGGTTGGGGGCTGTTCAAAATTGATCTAAAAAGCGTCGCTTGGTTTTGGAATGACCCCATGCATACCATCTTCTCATATTGGAACAAGTCAAAACCGAAATATATCTCAATAATAAACTTGAACTTATTGTAAATAGCCACATTACATATATCCTCTCAGTGTGCAACCCGCTCCTGTCACTGTATCCAATATTAAACCGTGTATGCTCTTGTTCGATCAACCGCTTGGTCCGCCAATGAGGGTACAAAATAATGGTAGTATGAGTTGTACCATTAACTGAATACTTTCAAAGTGTTTGGAATATATGAAACACAAGCGTGAGAAGTCGCCAATATAAAACAATTCATAACAACATGAATCTTTTCACAATAAACGAGCTTACTATAAACGGATATGAACCCACTTTCCATCGGTTCAGCGTACGCAGGATAAGCGTTCAGACTACATGGTAAATACCCAAAGATATGATTTGCAGCGAAAATGTGATTCCGCTCAAACAAGGACTCATTGTCATTTAACGCATGAGTTGTTACTTTGTATCCGAATAATGGTTTGAACATTGTTGCAGAATGTTATATGCATCAGTGAGTCTACCATTAACACTGTGTAAACCAGTACACACGGCCGCGCATGCAAATATGGTTGTGCTGTAATAATAGCCACTTGACATAAATACTGCCGACATTCGTAAGCCGGTGGTTGTCAGGCAGACATTCATTGACTTGTAGCAGAGGCCGGTGCATTATGCAGTGAAATGAGTGTTCAAGAATATGATTATAATCCCTGTCAAGTTGAGCTTAAAACAAATACATTGGCTATTATTGCATTGGAAATGCAACGCTCGAGTAAACACCCGCCTTGTTGGAATCCATGCCGTTGCATAACTAGAGTTGAATAAATAAACATGCTATCACCATGGAGTAAATACTGGACCCGAAATAGCCTTCTTTGTGAGCAGTTTGTTACGTCTCAGTGTTGCCAGAACCCTTTACTATACTGGCCGAACTTGGCGATGGCTGAAAGTATCCGGGTGCATTATGACAGAGGGCACTGATGGCACCCGTTCTGTTTTGCTGTGTAGTGAACGATGCACACCACCCTCGTACAGGCAATTACAAAAATTTTATGCTGAATTATGATGTGCTGTGTGGTTGGTTTCATCTGTTGAAGTATGCATGATGGTTTTCGCATTTTGGAACAGTCATTACTCCCAATGAAGGCTTTGTAAGCATCCAAACATCTCTGTATATACAGCGTTGTACCTGTTATTGATAAAGCCAAAAAGAGTATCATGTCTACAACTGATACTGTGGCCCAAGAATAAATTATTTTATTTTTATTAGGTAAACGAGGATGAAATATTATCAAACATTTTCCAAACACACAAAAGACGGTTGTTTATGTATGGGTTCCATCAACACCCAGCACCATCTACTGTTACCATGTTTGATTGAGTATATGATGCCACCTCTTGCAGCGAGTTTCATTTCTCCAATGCACATGGCACAGGTATTGTAACCACAAATCTTTAAAATCAGTTCTGACCAATACATAAACTGGGTCACAAAACTCACGTATAGCTAATGCTGCTGCCGAAGGTTTATAGGAATAAATGCAATTACAGCTTTCACTACACGCCATAAAAACCTTACAGCGGATTCTACTGTATTAACGAAGTAAGGCGTATATATCTGCAATGTCTGTTACTGTCAACAAATAAATATTTTTGATAATTGTAGCCCTTGCCATAGAGATAGAACATTGTTAGACGAATCAAACCGACTGAGAAATATCATTGCTTTTTTGTGAATGGACAAAAGTAAATCATCTCAAAGAGATGTTGTCCACACGATGAGTATGAAATGATTCGATAATAATGCGGATCTATTTACAACATGAGAGATTGTGACATTTGAAGTGGGTGTGTTTGCAAACTTACAGGGACAAACAGTATGATATACTGATTTTGTACATTTGTGTTGAAATAATCTGTTGTCATAGCTACAGAGTTAAAATATCGCATGTATTATCACAACTACACACCAAGCCAATGTGATTGTTCATGAGCTGGAAGGTCAGTGGAGGTGACAGATGGTTAAGGAATTTATTACTTTATTAGGCACCATAATTTCAAGAGTAATCCTAACGCTTGGCACAAAGTAACTTAAGTGGTTCTTATTTGTTACTCCCTGGGTGCAGAACATACATCACTATTGAATGTTTAATAAGCTAGGTACAAATAATGCAGTAAATGGACGACGGCACCATGTTCCTTCTTAATTTCAGAATAAATAATATATGTGACTACCTACAATGAATGCTTAATGCTTAATCATTTTGCAATATATCAGAGCTTCCAATTATCTCCTAGTAATAGAAACATGAGATGAATTGCGCGAGCTTTTTAACGTTATTTTTAAATACAATGGAGCACGCGCTAATGTTGTAGAAAGTATCGTTAGCACGATGGGAAACTAAACACTTGGCCATGCTGTGAAGGCATTCAGAAATAAGTCTATGGATGGTGGCCCTCCCTAGTAGCTCTGTGAAGCAAAACCACCCTGCGTGATGATTGAAGCGTGGGGTCACCCATATGTATGTATCGTTAAGTAAGGGTTTATATTGTAGCTAGCGTTGGTCAGGGGTTTTTGTCGAAAATTACCATTAAACCACAAAGGTCACCTTTGAAATTCACTATCAAGTGTCCGCTTGACCAGCGTTTTCCTGCAACTTATGGCTGATGTTCTTCGCGGTAAATTCTGACGGTAAAGCAAGCCGTACAAAGCAAATGGAAAAGAAGAGTGCGGCCGAGGAAATGCCTCACAAAATGGTCGATAACATGCCGTTTAATGCAATGTTTCCATTGATTTATAGCATTTTAATTTTAGCTCTAAAGAATCCTTGGAACTGATCCCGACATGTTGCGTTGACGTTTACAAAGCCCAAAATATTGTCATTTTGAGTGGAGCACATGCCATCTACATCGGTGCATAACCAACTCGGGTTCCCATGCATGGTAAATAATGCAAGGAATATAACAATACTCAATGTATTCAAGTATTACAACGTCTAGATCGCCATTAAATCAGTGTTTTTGTTGGAACATAAAGCAAAATATCATGGTTAAATTTACACACAATGAATGCATTTTTAAACGTGGTAGGTTGAAGAGTTAGTTATTTGCTGGTCACTGAGTATGTAACAATGCGTCACAGATTCGTATCACATCACTGGAAAGCGCTAGTTTGTATGTAGCATTTGATGCTATCGACCAATGAAACGATCTTTTCATCTACAATAATACCGGATGTATCAGTAGCATTATACGAAAGGTATCCCAGCCCACATACCAACTATCATACGTTTGCTTCTCCTCAGCAGGATCGTGTCCGAATTTGTCCCTGCACCTCGCAATCCATCCAGAATGCAAGCGGTGATACGATTATAGGCTGCATTTCAATCGACATTACGCATACATTGCTCGGCGCCGAAGCAGAGCTCTTGTGAAGCTCGACTTAGTTATTGGGATTAGCAATATGCAAAGAAGCTTGTATTATCTGCCCTGAATTACCATAACATTAAGTCCTCGGTTCTGTCAGGCTTAAGCTATGATAAGGGTTCCTACAATAGTTCCTTAAATATGCCGGGAATGAGATTACAGCCTGCTTTGTGGTCGACATAAGGCACACATACTTCAGGTAATGTAGGCTTTTAATGGAAAAACAAAGACGTGAATTATTGTTAGTATTATCATTGAGTCTGAATGATATTAACATTAGCCTAAACGAGCTTTCTAAGTAGGACTATTGTTAAAACTTGGCATATTCTTGTTGATCTTTCAACCATACGAAATATAGCTGAGCTTTGAACCATTTATCATTACTCCCCTACTCTCCCCTCCCCCTTACTCTTACCACTTATTGCCATCCATGTCTTTAATTTGCCAGCACAATGCGCTAGCACGAACGAACAAAACCATACTATGGCTCATTTTATGAAAGACCCAAGGGTTAACTATCGTTTAAGTAGAATCTTTCACAGGACCAGCAGGTGACTGTATAAACTTGGCGCGACGGCCAATGCAGTTCGTCACATCGATAGCCCGTGACACACAATCTGCAAAATCTGCCTGGGAAAGCTGTGAACCCAGTTAAACAAACCCTAATATGTAAGCTGCACCCAGCGACCACAGCCGTTCGACTCCAGCCACAACAACCTGATGGAGCCTTTGAAGTCGGCGCGTGCATCATCGTTTCCTCATAATGCCCAGGAGGAAAGCGCGGTCAAAGCTCGTTCATTTGCAGCACGTCCACTACAAATCCCGTAGGTCTCTGACTCGGAACCACCGCAAAGGAAACGAACTAGGCGGTAGCAGCTTCAGGAATTCGTATACAAAATTTCAAACGCCACCTGGCCTACGCGATGTCACGGAATTTGTCGGGCGAGCTGCCGAGTCGGGTATCTTATTATAACAAGATCTTTCATTGAACTGTAAGAAGGCATGCCTTGACTGTCTGGTAATCTTAAGCGAACCCATCTACATGTTAATTGGTCGACCTCTTTTATCAACCTTGTTACACCGTAAATTTGCCCATCGCGTTTTCAACTGTTTGCACGGAAAGTGTACACAATGTAAGTATCAAAGTAAGTGATTGAAGCAACAAAGATGTCCGATGAGCCCTTAAACAAACTGTTTAAGGCGTGCGACGCACGAAGAAAAATGGTGAAGGTAAACGACCTAGTAAGAGAACAAATCTACAATAGAACATCCGTAACCAGTGACGGTATCGAACAATATTCACGACAAGCCTCACACCAGAGGATAGAGCAATCAATTTGTTCATTATGTAAACGCATGCGGGTAGGTTAAAGAACATTGGAACAACTGGACCACTATCGGCCACCAACCCAGACCGTAAAATCAACAAACAATTTTTCGCCGTTATAGCAACAGTTTTGGTAATCCCATGGAATTATCTAATCAACCCGGGGCATGGTTGCTCGACCAGCCATAATAATCCATATCTTCAAGATAAGCCGCCGGTCTTCAGGCGCTTTTTTTATTTCATTGTAGCGCCATCTGACGATGGGCGCGTAATTCACTAATGTGCATACTCACCGCGCAGCCAGTTCAATTGAACCTTTTTGCATTTCTATAAGTTCTTTGTTCTTAGGGCTACGCGGTTTATATATTAGTCTATTTGTAAGGGTTAATAGTTTTTGGTTTCAAGAAGAAAAAATGCAATAATACATGCAGCCTTCGGTTTGCTCTCTTGCATCATTAAGCAAGCGATCATGGTTAAAATGGACATGATACCCTGTTTAAGTTTACTAGAAACCGCTGTCATCAAGAACTATATATATTGACATATGTAAGCAAACCACAGAAACACTTTCTAATTTCAGCAACGTGCATAGAGCTTATATCAGTGTCGAGGTATGCCAAGAGTTATGCGTAATGGGCGCTGAGCGGCTCCAGCTGCTCTTCACTGATAACACCGCTGTTGGGATCCACATACTAGCAGCTTCTGCGAATGACACTCTGGACTTATATTCTAATTATTGCGATCAACCAAGGAGTGCCGTCTAACTTTCATCTATGACAGCCGTGAACGCTTACTTAACGGAAATCTTGTGATGATAAAGGTTTAGGTAATATACAATAAAACTGTCGCGTAATATCTTCTGAAATACCAATAAGGTTATGATGGTGCAACTTGAGTTATTGAGGTGTCGACATGATGACGATGTATTTGTTGCGATAAATTACCCTAATACGATGTTACAATGTGGTCTCAATTTCTATTTGAAAACATATAGCGACATCTTAAAGAGCACTCACTCAATAAAAAGAGAGCCTGTTATGAGGCTGCATACAATCACAAGCGAAACTTAACGACACTCCTGTCACTTATTGCGCTTCACATCTCGCAAGAAGGCTTTTAACATCGTTTACGTGAGCTGACACGATGCGACATAATGCTGTTAAGCGTAGGCATCTTAGACCGCCTAACTATAACCGATCACTTATATTGTGTGAGAAGCCTGACCTATTAAAAAGTTCCATTTGGTAATTCCGCTTCATTGGAACTCTTCAGTCAGAATGCCTTGAGGTTATTTGATGAAATGTGTAAAAATGTGGGTCGTGCCATATGAAATACGTCCATATATGTCAAGACATAAAAAATATCGAAAGCAGTGCTCCATAACCGCCGAATTACAATTGCTTGAGAAGTCCTGTTTAACGAGTTTCAAATGTAGATAGTAACTCCGAGTAAAATGGAAGATTGAGTGCGCTCTCTGATTTGAAAGGTTCCGTCAGGTTGTGAGCGTGTCATTTTCATACCTTCTCGTGTTAAAACAACGTTGGCAGCTTGCACATGGCTGTCGTTCGCCAGGTGCACCAATCTTATAGGATATTGGGCGAGTTGTCATATCTGCAGTTATGCCAGGTAAATGCAGTCACTCGCTCATCGGATATGTGCTATGTGCAATAGAGAGATTTTTTCAAACGATAAAATATGTCTGGACTGTCAAGTGTGAGATTTAGTTATTGTTGGGACGGAGTTAACGTTTAATATATATGAATATATATATATATATATATATATATATATATATATATATATATATATATATATATATATATATATATATATATATATATATATATATGTATATATATATATATTATGCTTATGTATATATATATATGTATATATATATACATATATACATATATATATATTTAGATTTATACATATATTAATATATATATATATATATATGAATATAAATATATACATCGATATATATGTATATATATGTATATATTTATATATACTATATACATATATATTTATATACATATCCACACACATATATATATATATATATATATATATATATATATATATATATATATATATGTATATTTATATATATATAAGTATACATATATTCATATATATATATATATATATATATATATATATATATATATGAATATATATATATATATATATATTAATATATATATATATATATATATATTTATATATATATGTATATATATATATGCATCTATACATATGCTTAAATATATACTTATATATATTTACGTATATCCATATATGTATATGTATATTATTGTATATATGTATAAAAACATATATATATATATATATATATACTTGAATATATTATATACATATATACATACATATATATGTATAAATATAAACAAATACATTTCTGTGCATGCATGTGTGTATTGTGTGTGTGTGTTTGTGTATGTTTGTGTTTATATATATTTATAAACATATATATATATATGTATGTTAATATATATATATATATTTAAAATAAGCATATATATATATTTCATGTATATATGCATATATATTTTATATATACTTATATATATAAATATATATATTTACATATATCTACATATATATATATATGTATATTATTGCATATATGTCTATATACATGTTTATATATGCATGCATATATTAAGTATATGCATATATATATATATTTATATATATATATATATATATATATATATATATATATATATATATATATATATATATATATATATGTATATATACATGTATGCAAATACATATATATATATGTATATATATAAAAAATACATTTCTGTGCATGCGTGTGTGTGTTTGTGTGTGTGTGTGTGTGTGTGTATTTGTTTTTGTGAGTATATATAAATGTATATAATATGCTGTTGTGTCAGGAACGCCTAAATTTAATTAAGCTGAATACTCGAATGGGTTGCAATTGAATATTGCTTCGCATTGTACAAAAGCACCCTCTAGCATAAACAGAGAAGCATTCCCATCTTCTTGATGGTCGTTAATCGAGCTACTTTTTCAACTGAATGTTATTCGTGACAAATGTGCTGTTGCCCTGGTTTAGCAAGCAAAACATGATAACAATGCGGCGTCCTGAGGGCAATGGCTATACTTGTCTTAATTTAACTTTTGTAAGACGCTTCAACGTTAAGTACCATTGTTTGCATCATGTCACCAGCAATCGAGCAGCCTTGCGTTGTCACGAACCACATTCATTAAGAAGACTTCAATGTGTATAAAAATATATACCCCATGGAGCATACTTCTATGAGTGGCACCCATGAAACCGGTTTTTGTCTTCGACGAATGAGGATTATTAATTTGCCGGGTAATGCCGGGTATTCTGTTAGCACACAATAAAACGGCGCTGGGTTTGAACCACCAATGAACGTTTCTTTAGACATGTTGTAGATGATTCAGGGGTGAGAATTATCATCCAGCGTGATGTTTCTGTTGACAAAATCATAGCAACCCAAGTACTTGGATTCTCCTCTTTTACGATGCCGCCAGCATACGCACTGCAAACTCCGAGTCGCTTATATGAAGAGCT
>CM067343.1:2064382-2096882 GCA_034190875.2 Urechis unicinctus
GCTTTTGCAAATATGATTGACGATCCAAATTATGTATGAGGCTCCAGTTTATGCTGATAATCTTACTCTTGATCTATGACAGTCTTCGATCAACTCTCATTACTAAAGACCAGGGATATAGAAACAAGCAGATGGCTGACAGAGACAGTAAATTTTCTATAGACATATCCAATGAGTGAGTCCATCATACTTACGAGTTGAATTTCTTAGTCGGTAAACATTTCCTAGACTATCCCTGCACAGTATCACAATAATTCAATCATAATATCGCCTAATTGCATTTGGGTATTTTCTCCTGAAAAGTTATTGTACATTGCGCATGTACCATGATTAATTCCTCTGCATTTGGACAAGAGTTATATATATATCTATTACTTACAAGAAAGGTACGCTTTAGTGGCCGTGCGCCTAGATATTAATTAAACAAATTTGATTTGAAACCTATTTTGCTCAACCACGGCTAGATTGCAATCGATTGGTATAAATTGACCTTTTAATTTTTCTTGCCAATCCCATCACAGCGAGAGCTTGCATGAATATAAGTAAATGTTGAAACGGCATGGTATTCTCAGAGTTGCTGAGTTATTCATTCTCGTAACTAATTGGTTTGCATAAAAAGTGTCGAACAAAAATACACTGAGCACCAGCTAAGTTTCCATTATCGTTATCCGGGAACATTTTCTTTTTCTTCTTCTTCTTCGTCTTGTTTTCCCTTCCAATTCTAATTCTTCTTCTTGTCACATTATAACAAGCAAAACCACTTGGCCCTTCAGTTTTAATTATCAGCAGGATACGTGACGCGTCATTGGACACTATCTTCGACCATCTCATCAAAAAGAAATATGGTTTTTGGGTGAAGAACCGAACTGAAAGATGCAAGTAGGACATCTCCAGCCATACCGTCTAGATCATTGGAACAGCCAATTGACGAAAGTGTAATACGAAGAGCTATGAAATGGCGGTCAGTTTTCCGGGAATATCTATTTTAGACACACTTATAAATACGTCTGGATCTTTTATTTGCGACTAAAATAAATCACGCCGAGTCCTATAGTATGACGCAGGTGGGGTTGGGTGCTCGATCGGCTAGTACAAATTACATATTTCATTATTATTCATTTGTTGTATTCAGAAGGAAGAAGTACAATTTATACTTACTCTGTGAATATGTTGGTGGTTTTTATCCATTGAACTCAAGCATACAAATTTGTTTCCGCACTCGTTGGTTTGACATACTAACATAAAGATAAGTTACTAATGGTTTTGTGTCATCATCTAATTTTGACATGAAGATATTCCAATATTGCATAAGGTCAAATTAAAGTTCGCTTGAAGAGTAAATGTAAAACCAATCGGTATTCTGTTCCTGTGCAGAGATCATGTCATTATTTTGTTAGAGATATCAAATATCTCACTGTACGGAAACAGAAGTTTGTACATAAATAAAATTGTTTGCTTAACATTACATGTTATAAGAATTGTCAGCTATGTAACTGTTTGAAGAGATTTAAAATATGAACGCATGCGGTGGCTATGTATAGTTAACAAGTATGCATGCTGTCGCCTTGTTTAGAACGATCATCCCTCCCCCCCTTTTACCCCCACCCCCCACAATACGGAATCTCTGTCAACCGCCTCTACATTGTGATGTGTGTCACATAAACTGGATTGACACAGAATGAGTAGCCTCATTTAGCTTGAGCTTGATGCATTCCACCCTCGAACAGGCAATCACAATACATTTTCCATTAGGTACTGAATGTACCTACGCACGTTCAGCACATTATGCTGAAGTGCTGTGTATTTGGTTTCGCTTTTTAAGCATCACAGTATCACAGTATATATAACGTTATACCTCTTGTTGATAAAGCACCTCTTGTTGATAAAGAGTACCATTTCTACAACTGCTGCTGAGGCCCAAAAATAAAATATTTTATTCATTTACTAGGTTAAAAGGGAGATATATTGTCAATCATTTTCCAAACACACAAAAGAAGGTTGTTTATGTATGTCTTTCATCCAACACCCATCACCAGGTATTGTAGGGACAGATCGGTGAAACCAGTTCTGACCAATGCATATACTGGTTCACTATACGCACATATAGCTAATGCTGATGCCGAAGGTGTAAAGGAATAAATGCAACAGAACATGGATCGACACGAGCTTTTGCAAGATGACATCTTATCCTCACAGCAGATTCTACTGTATTTACGAAGCAAGACGTATATATCCGCATGGTCTGTTGCAGCCAACAAATTAATTTTTAATAACTGTAGCCCTTGCCATAGAGGTAGAACACGGTTGGACGAATTCAACCGATTGCGAAATATCATTGGTTTCTGGTGAAGGGACAAAAGTGAATCATCTCAAAGGGATGTGGGCAATCCCAAAAGTAAGAAATGATTTAATTGTGCTGTTTGATAATAATGCAGCTCTATCTACATCATAAGAGATTGCGACATTTGAAGCAGGTGTGCTTGCAAACTTACAGGGACAAAGAGTATGATATACTAATTTCCGTCATTGATTTTTACATTTGTGTTGAAAAAATCAGCTGTCACAGTTACAGAGTAAAAATATTGCATGTATCACAACTACACACCAAGCTCATATGATTATTCATCAGCTGGAACGTCAGTAGAGGTGATTGACCTTAACTTACAGTTAGCCTCTCTCAGGGAATGATGCAACCTGATGTTCACCATAATACATATTACAGAAACATGACACCTGCATGATTCACATCGGAGTTTCTCTAATGATACCTCTTTAGCTAGAATGCTTACAACCCTGGCTTTCACTTGCTTACTGTATAATACTGTGTCGATGAATTTGCGGCAATGCTCCTTAAGCCTGCATATTGCATCTACTAGTGATTTGCTTGGGACAACGAGCCCTTCCTATGCACTTCGGTAATTCTTCTGGTCATGTATATCATTGACTACAGAAATTTGGTTGGCTGCTGCGCGTCGAGTAGCTTCCACAAAAGGCGAGCGAGCTGCCGAGTCGGGTATCTTATTATAACAAGATATTTGACGGTACCGCCAACTGACAAATGTTTTGCATCAAGACCGCTAGTTATAAGAATACATGAATGATAATGAACTTACCTTCCTACCCAAGTAATGTTTTGTACCGGACAACAGTCATCCCGTTGAAAAGGGATTTCTTCTTGATTTTAATCATGTATCCTTTATATATAGAGGTAACAAATAAAATACATGCAGATAAACTAGCTATTTCATGCTTATATATGATACAATGGTATCGATTTGATTACTTATCGTCCGTGCATTGAGTCAAACTTGAGGACTACTCGACCCATTTCATAAGAGTGATTATAAATGTAACTCAATTGCTACAGGTTGTATTATCCTGAAACGCATCTTGATGTTAACTCTGTAAGTCGTACACACAGCACGCACAGTCGGCGGATTGTCCACGCGAGTTCAGTTTGTTGGCAGAACGTTTTCTATATGAACGGACGAGATGTGCCATTACTGAGATTGATTGAGTGCCGTCAACCTGCATGCCGCACTCTAGTGATACACGTGACCATGTCATAAATGAGCGTAGAGCGGTGTATACTTAATGTGCCGTAGCGAGGACGCTTCCTATTATAGTGTGTTTGTGTCCAAGAACACGCAGTTATTCCAACAACACGTAATCGTGTGGCTTGAACAAATCACAAGTTGGCTATTTTGGAATGTGATCCGCAGGAAGCCGATGGTCAATTTTTCGATCGTAGCAAACAAAATTGCAGGACGGTTAATTGATATATATTTAAACAGCTTGATGTATAGTCTGTCAGGAGTACGGCTTTTGACAGCTTCATGCATGGCTCTGTCATGAGTGTGGCTTGTGGAGCTTTATGCATGGCTCTGTCAGGAGTACGGCTTGTGTAGCTTCATGCATGGCTCTGTCAGGAGTACTGCTTGTGCATCTTCATGCATTGGTCTGTCAAGAGTATGGGTTGGGCAGCTTCATGCATGGCTCTGTCAGGACTACGGCTTGTGCAGCCTCATGTATGGCACCGTCAGGAGTAAGGGTTGGGCAGCATCTTGCATGGCTCTGTCAGAAGTACGGCTTGTATAGCTTCCTGCATGGCTCTGTCAGGAATACGGCTTGCGCAGCATCTTGCATGGCTCTGTTAGTAGTGTGGGTTGTATAGCTTCCTGCATGGCTCTGTTAGGAGTATGGGTCGGGCAGCTTCATGCATGGCTCTGTCAGGAGTATGGGTTGTGGAGCTTCTTGCATGGCTCTGTCAGGAGTATTGATTCGACAGCATTTTGCATGGCCTGTCAGGAGTATGGGTTGGGCAGCTTCGTGCATGGGTCTATAAGGAGTATGGGTTGTGGAGCATCATGCATTGCTCTGTCAGGAGTATGGGTGGTGCAGATCGATTGAATTCTTGTAACGTTGGCTGGACACTCACCCACCCAAATTTAGCAAGGGAACGAGACCCCAGGGGTAAAATTTGCATGGGTCCCAACCCGAGGTCGGAGGTTCAAAGGTTAGATTCAATCATAGATTGATAGTTTGAAATCAATCAACCATGAGGAGTTTGCCATGTCATGCATTAGAAATATTATCATCATACACAAAATACAGTAAACCTGTGTGGTTTCATAGTGCGAGGGATACATCATGTTGAAGTGATTTTTGACACAGCAGGCGCTCGATTCCCGATGTCAGGCCTCCGAGCACCGCGCCGCTCGTTCGATATACATTAAGACCTATAGAATCGGCGCTTCGAGGCTACCGTTCCCTCCTACTCCGCCAGTCACATTCATCTCCTTCATCTCAACCTACCCTCCCCCCTTACTCTTACCACTTATTGCAATCCATATGTAATTGACCAGCACAATGCGCTAGCACGAACGAACAAAACCATACAATGGCTCATTATATGAAAGACCCAAGGGTGAACTATCTTTCACAGGACCAGCAGATGATCGTATAAACTTTTGCGCGACGGCCAATGTAGTTCGTCACATCGATAGCCCGTGACACACAATCTGCCAAATCTGCCTGGGAAAGCTGTGAACCCAGTCAAACAAACCCTAATGTGTTAGCTGCACCCAGCGACCACAACCGTTGGACTCCAGCCACAACAACCTGATGGAGCCTTTGAGGTCGGCGTGTGCATCATCTTTTCGAGAAAACGTGAACACGCCACCAACGCTTCAAGATAAGCCGCCGGTCTCCAAGTACTTTTTTTATTTCATTATAGCGCCATCTGACGATGGGCGCGTGTTTCACTAATGTGCATACTCACCGCGCAGCCAGTTCAATAGAACCTTTTTGCACTTCTGTAAGCTCTTTGTTTTTAGGGCTACGCGGTGTATATATTAGTCTATGTGTAAGCGTTAATAGTTTTTGGTTGCAGGAAGAAAAAATGGAATAATATCATGCAGTCTTCGGTTTGCTCTCTTGCATCGTTCAACAAGCGAGCATGATTAAAATGGACATGATACCCTGTTGTAGTCTACTAGGAACCGCTGTCATCAAGAATTTATATATGCATATATATATTTATATATATATATATATAGAGAGATATAGAGAGAGATAGAGAGATATAGATAGAGATAGAAAGATAGAGAAGAGAGAGATAGATACAATATATAGATATATATATCGTATATATATAAAGACAGAATAGTATAGATATAGACTAGATATAGAGAGATATAAATAGATATATCTATATATATATAGAAATATATACATATATATATAAATAGATTTAGATATATACATATAGAGTATTTATATATATATATATATGTGTATATATATTCATATAGAGACATATATGTATACGTATAGACTTTATAGATATTTATATTTATAAATATAGATATCTATTATATATATCTACATAAATGTATAAATAGATATATATATATATATATATATATATATATATATATATATATATATATATATATATATATATATATAGTCTCTATATATATATATATATATATATATCTATATATATATATATATATATATATATACATATATAAATATATATATATGTTTATGACAATTGCCCTACCCTGTTCATAGTGTATCCTTAAAGATAGGCTAAAGCAGCAAGCGAGTTGACTAAGGAAGATAGATGTTTTTCAAATTAATGATCATGAAAACTATTTCTATGGAATAAGTCCCATTCAACCAAGCAACAGATGATTCGAGGTGATTACATGGACAGTACGTGGAGCCGACACCGGTTGACATATGCAAGCAAACCTCAGAAACACTTTCCAATTTCAGCATCATGCAGAGAGCTTATATCAGTGTCGAGGTATGCCAAGAGTTATGCGTTAAGGGCGCTGAGCGGCTCCAGCTGCTCTTCACTGATAACACCAATGGTGGGATCCACATACTAGCAGCTTCTGCGAATGACACTCGGGACTTATATTCTAATTATTGCGATCGACCAAGAGTAACGACTAACCTTCACCTCTGACAGCCGTGAATGCTTTTTAACGGAAATATTGTGGTGGTAAAGGTTTAGATAATATATAATAAAACTGGACTATACCGTGTGACCTAATACCTAAATCACAAAAATTCCCCTGTAGCGTAATATCTACTGAAATATACCAATAAGGTTATGATCTTTAAGCTTGAGCTATTCGTGTCGACATGATGTCGTTGCACTAAGTTACCCTAATATGATGTTGCAATATCGGCTCATTTTCTATTTGAAAACATATAGCGACCTCTTAACAAGCACTCAGCTAAAAACAATATAGCCTGCTATGAGGCTGCATACTATCACAAGCGCAACCCAACGAAGCTCCTGTCAGTTATTGCGCTTCTTATCTTGCAAAAGGCTTTTAGCATTATTGACATGAGCTGACACGATCCGATAAATACTGTCTCGCGGATGCAGCGTAGACCGCATAAACATATTGTGTGAGAATCTTGAATCGGATTTCAAAGGCATCTATTATGAAATACAAATAGACAAAAGCCGATTCAATCAGAAATGTCATCAGGTTATTTGATGAAATTTGTATAAATGTGAGTTGTGCCATAGGAAATACGTCTTTATATGTGAAAACTGATCTGGAAATTAAAAATGCAGCGCTCCATAATCGCCGAAATACAATGGTAAGACGGCACATATGTGGTTGCATAAGTTGTGAGCGTGTCATTTTCACACCTCCTCGTGCTTAAGCAACGTTGGAAGCTTACGCATGGCTGCCGTTTGCCAGGTGCACCGATCTCGTAGGATATTGGGCGAGTTGTTGCATCTACTGTCATGCCAGGTAAATAGTCACTCGTTCGTTTGATACGATATTATATGTCTGGACTATAAAGATGTGAGATTTTGTTTTTGCTGATTGAAATTTTTCTGGGACGGGTATGGATACAGGATCGGAGTTAACGTTTAATATATATGTTTATATATCTGTTTATATATATATATATATATATATATATATATATATATATATATATATATATATATATATATATATATATATATATATACATTTCTGCGTATGCGAGTGTGTATTTGTGTGTGTGTCTATGTCTATGTTTGTGTGTGAGTATATATAAATGCATATATAATGCTGTGGTGGCAGGAGCGCACGCATTTAATTGTTCTAAATACTCAAAGGGGTTGCAATTGAATATTGCTTTGCCTTGTAAAAATGCACCCTCTAGCATAAACAGTGGAGCATTCCCATCTTGATGATGGTCGTTAATGAAATGTTATCCGTGACAAATGTGCTGTTGCCCTGGTTACGCGAGCAAAACATGATGATAACCGGCGTCCTGAGGGCAATGGCTATGCTTCTGATAATTTAACTTTGGTTACGGCTTCGACGCTAAGTACCATCGTTTGTATCATTTCATTAGCAATCGAGCTACCTTGCGTTGACACGAACCACATTTAATACGAAACCTTCAATGTGTTAAAAAATATATGCCCAAAAGAGCCACTTATTTCTATGAGTGGCACGCGTGTGCGCATGCTTTTGTTTTCGACGTATGAAGATTATTAATTTGCCGGGTAATGCCGAGTATTCTGTTGACACGCAATTAAGCATTTCTTTAGACATGTTGAAGATGCATGTGATTCAGGGGCGAGAATTATCATTATGGGTATAAAAATATATACCCTAAAGAGCCACCAAGAGTTACCCAAGTACTTGGATTCTCCTATTTTACGATGTCGCCAGCCTATACACACTGCAATTAACGATTTGCTAATATGAAGAGCTTTCTCTGGAGTCAGATTTACTGTCTGCTTAATTATAGTAAGCACCTCGTTATTCATGTCATTCTTTGTTTTCTCGCTAGAAAACGACTCTTACAATGTCTTGTATTACCCGGAAAATTCCGTAGGGCTTACACCTATCGGCTGGTCATGAAACTGATTCATTTGGTAACAGGCAAATCAGTAAAACATTCTGAGATTACCATTGACAGCCAAAACTACAAATAAGCTGTGTTTGTGTCTGACAGTGATGAGACATTGGATCAGGTGCAAATCAAATTGACAGCTGCCGCCGATAATTAGCTTTGATTCAGCGTCTCGGGACAGTAGCTAATCTCATATATAATAGGCATTATTGGATGCCATTACTACTATAGTTCAATTTATGCTCAATGAAAGCGGTGATGGTTGTTATATATAACACCCCCTTTTGATGACGTAAGCAGTCGGTACAATTTCTAAAAGCTCTCAACGTAAAAAGTATCAGATGATAACTTTTTTTAGTGTAATTGAAGAAATAAACAAAATGACAAATGGGTTAATTACCCCTGTATAGACTCAACAACTTATCGTCGCATTGTTTATGCTGTACAATCATGTATAATGAACACGGCAGCTCTTACCTATTGTGACAGACCACTTTTGAGGCGTGCGCAGCTGGTTGGCGATGTTACTTAAGGAGTGTTCTTTAAGCGTAGTACTTATGGTCAACCAGCGCCAACGTGATAACATGCCTTTAGCGTAAACGGCCTATAACCTAGGTGTTCATGGGGTACTTTTTTCCTCAGATCATTCAGTCTATTGAACTACCAATAGCTTGATTTCACAGTAGACCTGTTAGAATGCAAGAAGCAATCAACTAGCTGACACCCAAAGTCTGCTTCGTGCATCGCATAGAAGGACAGTGCATACACGCGTGTACAGACAGCAATTCATGATTTCACTTATGCAAACATATTATGGGAAAACTATCAACATTTGAAAGCACTTAACAAACGGGTGCAGAAGTACTTGCTATGAAATGATCAAACAATATTAACGATCTGTTTTTGAATTCGCATTGCTCCATACCTTGACATGTCTGTCTCAGTAACGTCAACGGCCGTCATAATGTGATAAGCCATGCATCGTCTACATGCAATACGCTATCATACAGAATACCACGATAATGCATTGTAATGGTCACCACATTTAACGGGTCAGCGCTCGGGGGTACTGCTTTCAGCACACTCATGTTTTATTCTAGTGTTAAAGCGACAGATAATCTCACAATTAAGTATGATATTTTAGTACTGACACATTTTGGAATGGTACTGCAGATAGCACAGAACAGTTGGTAACCATATACAGCAGATACGAGATTTGTTGGCATATCAATAAGAGACCCAGCTATCTATCTTGGCCCTGTTACTTGTTCATGTGAGCAACAAAATCTGATGATACAACACAATATTACAGACAGTTGTGATTGTGGTTCCTTAAATCGTTCGTTACTTACTGTATTTCACTGCAAGGTAAATTAAATGAACTTGCACAATCAACTGCAATGTCAATCATTTACCTAAGTATACGTACGTGTGCGGTTGGATAGAGGCAATTAATTGAAGGGTCCCGCCATTTGTATCCATTAGAAGGGCCTACACGGTCTGTATTCGTCCAGTTCTGACGCTGATGGATTATCCTCGCATCCGTTCTTTTGGCGATCAGAATAATAATCAAATAATTATTCGTGGGATATGTTTTTGCTGACATATATGCATAGCTTCTGACATAGAGACAACGACGTGACATGATATTGTGTGATATTGCAAATGGATTTTACTGCGAAATGCTAAGTCACCGGATCGTAAAAACGACTCGACGTTTAATGAGCGGTTGTTGTAACAGAATTATTGATGTAACCATTTCGTTTTCCCATGACAAATAATATCAGCTACACTTGCCTTGTTGACAAAAAGAGGACAGGTGCAGAGTGATATAAAAATTGTCAGGATAAATATTGCAATATTTAGTGTGCACAAATAGGCATGGCCATTATAATTCTGTAAAATTTTTATATCAGTAAGGTAATATTTATAAGAGGGAGATAGGAGATGATGTTAATTCCATGAGCAATGTGGCATGTGTATGTATGTATGTAAGCTACATAATAGCTTTCACCAGTCCAAGCCGTCCCGTGTTACAGGCAGTCTGACAAATATCGTCAAAAACATAGGTTATTCAGAAAAATATAATATATTGATAGTTCAATTTGGGAAATTGATACAACGTATTCATAACATCAATAACATAGAGTAACTCAGTTTCTGGGATACGATAAATTCTATCATAGACTGCAATGTGTTCCACCTAAGAAAATTAACTCAAAGTCTCAAATTCATACCTTCTCGTCGTTAGCCTTAAAATATTACCGCTAACGAAATGATTCCTTGATATATCCTAACGAATGCGTTAATGGGGGTGCATCGATTAACCATGGATTCATTCGCATCGTTGATTATTGATCAAACGAGTAGCGTGGGATAAGCTGATACAGCAGTTTTTTCCCTATGTTGTGCGCCTTCACTAGCAGCACATGCTTCATGAAAAACAGGGTTGTTTGGTGAAATTTGCGGCATAAAAACGGATGTATTTTCATCTCATTCTAGGGTTAATCTGCGTATAAGTGATCAGTGCAGGTACGGTGTTTACGCTTGAAAACAACTGTTCGGAACGAAAGCAGATATTCCCCGACTACCCATCGTGCCTAATTGCAACTGACTTAGAGTCGTACATATGTTTCCGCTGACCCTGACTGTCAATCAAAACCTCTGCTTCCTGATCGTTGGATTATGATCCCCTCTCTCGGCAGAGTTTGCTATAATAGAGAGGAGCTTTTGCTTGTCTGCCGGAACGAAAATCTCAATTCTCAACTTCCAAAGGATTAATGCACCACCGGTTAAACTCAAAATTGCTGTACGACCAAGTTTAAGGAGAAGAGAGCAAGTGGCCAATACACGAGCAAGACACAATTTTACGAAGTTACGCCTGTTGAACGCCAGATAAATAAGAGATAAAGCCGAATTTTTTTACAGATAATATTGTGGATTGCAATCAGCAAATGTTTAGAGATTTTTAATTACCATGTCGATGTTGCTAACATCACAGAGACAATCAAGTGAAATGAGCTCTTGTTTTTGCATGACAAACACATAAACATGGACGTATTTTGGACCTCGTTATCACAAGAACAGGGGGAACACTGTAACGATAAATTCTTTCTTTCTTCACGGTGTTATTTCAGACCATGCAGCTGTACACATGAATCGTGATGTAAAATAACCGAGCGCTACCCGTAAGAAAATAGCATACAGGAACCTGTTTGATTTCATTCAAACAAAATCTTTACCAGCTGTCAATTGTAACACAGCCATCGGGCGCTGAATACCCCGATAACCTTGCCAACCAGTATGATAATATGTCCAGATGCGTTTAGAATATGACCGCTCCACTAGATCACAGGGTTATCACTATCCGTCCAGATTGGTTTAATTGTGACATAATAGAGGCAAAGCAAACCCGCAGGAGATCTGAACGACGTTGGCGAAGATCTAAGCTTCAAGTTGACAGACATAGCCATGTTACACACTGTCGTCGGGTTGATTCATTCTGTGTTGAAGCAAAGGCTAAGTGTCTGCGGGGAGATATATTGGAGAACGGATTTTAAGATTTTGGAAAGACTAACACCTGCAAGGGAAGAGACGAACCTACCAGCCAGCCAGCCTGTCTCCGAAAATCTTGGCAGATCAATTGACACAGTGTTTTACACAGAAAATACATACCATCCGAATGGAATGATCCAAGATGCAATAAAACTCACCAGACGTTGCCCCTGATAGACGTTGTAACTATAAGCAAAGTGAATTTACACAAGCAACGGAAAGTCAAATAAATAAATATATCACTAAAGCAGCTCCAACGTCGATTTAGACCCATTAGAAACATCTTTGTTTAGTTTATAACAGCACTGCCAGTTTTCTAAGCTAGTTCAGTGCTTGCATGTAAACATTTGTGAGGTATTAAAATGGTACGATAGATATGTGTTAGCAGCAATTATTACACATCCGATGTGTGATCTGGCGTAACAATTTGCAGATCATGCACGTTACCACGGTGTGGTTGAGAACCAACATTGCAGATGTTGACGTGTACACAGGAAATACCTTAATATGTCATGGAAATATCTCATTTATCTTATTTATGATTCGTTTAGCATCATGTCATAGGGGCCTTATAGAATAGGTTTTGTTGCGCCGCATGCAATATTCAGGTTATGCCTAACGACGTAATTATACATAATTTGTTTACTAACCTCTTGAAATGATCAGATCTTATAATTTGTAGCAATAATTCATGAAATAGCGTTTGTATTTTCTTCTTGGCAAGTAACAAAAGCAACATATGACGTAGAGGCACAGGAATTAGCTAACACAAACTAACGTATCTGGCAATGGCGTACTCGATGATGCCATCAAGTAAGGAGATGAAGCAAATGTGTAAGCATAATACGGTGCTTTGGCGAAAGGTCGCAAAGTGCAGTGTAGTTCAAATTTCACTAACTAGACCATGCAACAGCAAATATAAAGATGTTTCATTGTTAATTACGTGTACCTGTCTTAGCGACTTCTTCTAAAGCGACTGTTTCTTAAGTGAACTTCTACTTTCTCTTGGCAGATTGCATTATTACACCTCTTGCTAGTTTAGGTTAAAAATACAGTTATTGATCAAAGATTTCCTGATCCTGTCCTTTCAGCACTGTACCTCGGTAGCATAATTTCCTTACATTATTACGACGCCTTATATTCGCTTTCCATGAAATGTCTCATTACTTATTAACCCTGTTTTGCTTCATGTGGCATCGCCCGCAACAATCTGTATCAAGGTTATTTAATTTAGCAAGTTAAGAAGAATAATAACACTCGTGTAACAGCAAACAAAACTTAATGATAATTCGCTTCGAACCATGTATCAAAGATTGGTTCGCATTCCTTACCGAACGACTCGTTTCTGTGAACAAGGTGGATTTTGCATGCACCACTCAGAATGTCTCGTGCATACATATGCGATGTGCGCGGAATACATGATTGAAATGAGTTTAACTGATCGAAGACGCACAAACATATGATTGCAGCTTTGCATATGCAAGCGAAGGATAATAACGAGAGTGCCAAACCATAGACACTTTTACAGGAGAGGCGAAGATAAAGTACGATTGGTGACGTGTGAAATCAATAAATAACATATACCTTATACATCAAACATAGAATATCAATGTTTGACGCGGTAGTATTGGATGTGTTATTTTTAGCCCAGCAGCGACTGTCTGCTTTAATGTGCCTCGGTTAAATGGTAATTATAACAAATAATTCTACACATGTGGAACAAAAGGGCCTAATATATAAGCAAGAAGAAAATAAATTGAAAGACAATGATCAATCTCCGTTCATGGAAGTATAAACCTTCATTGTTATAAAATATCACGTCTTATATTCATACGCATACATTTTCATAAGATAAGCTAGGTAATAAGCACTATGACGTCAAAAGATACATTTAAGTAAGGATTATTCTGTTCTGTATCAAAATTATGCAAAGAGGGGTGATCTTCATAAAACATAGCTGAATGGGATGACGTGTGTTAACATTAAACTCGTGTTGCAGTTAAATTTCAGTTAGTTAATAACTAACGGCAGGTGTTGATCCTATTCAGTATGCTATGTAACGGTACTAAACAAAGCCTATCCGCAACCAAAATGTAATGTTTCGCGCCTGTATTAAAAGAGTCTCTGGCCGCAGAAAAAAAATGTCTTAACCAAAGTCCTCGCTATTTATAGCTGCAACAAGACATAGAACAAATAGATGGGCAGTGTAAGCCAGCAAAATCACTTTGTGGACCATAAGTTGTTGCAGCTTAAAGTGGCTATTAAGTATTAGCATTCCCCCTAATATTTATAAATTGGTGTTTCCGCTAACCGATCGAGGGAACATCATCTTCCTCAAAGTAACGTTGATCTAGCTAACGCAATAACAACATGTTTTGATTGAGGTTTCCCTCTTGATCACTGACACAATTCGCAGCTGACCATCGCATATTGTGGTGAAGGAGGGCGGGCACAAGCTTCAAACGCAAACGTTGTGTGTAATATATTTTTTGAACATATTTGCTTATTCGGGTGGGTTGAATTCTGTCTATCTCTGCAGTTAACACGCTCGTGGACATATTGTGCTGTTTTTTCCTCAGTGACGGCTGCAGATACAGCCTCTTTCCAAACCATGGCTTTGCAAAATGATTCAAAAATTTATTGTCATGACGGCATTGAGCCACAAGTAACCAACTGATAACACCCCCCAGCAGCAAATTAACCACCTGTACTAAGCACAGCAGGTATCTTAGTTACCATGCGTAGAAATGCATTGCTGCAAGATTGAACCACAGCGTTGCTGTGTAAGCTGTGGAATCTATAAGTTCGATTTTTTTCAGCGCATAATGTCTGCTTCCAGGAAATTAGTGGATCAATATGAAATAACGGTGTTCCATCTCCTTAACGAGCGGGAAACCAATAAACGTGGAGATTACATTTACAGCAGCCGTTACCGCCGATTATCACATGACAGCCACGTTATGTTTCATCCCCGCCAATTTGGTAATGTCTGCGCCATTTAACCGGACCAACGATTTGAAGATTATGCATTTTAATGCGATTTCACTTGCAATGTGACACAAAACCGATTGGTGTAGGCCAATCAGTGAATGCTGACATTAATGCTTCATCTCTTTTAATGTTATTGGTCTTTCAATGTATAATACAATTTGTGTAATATAACATTGCAATATATACAATATATTGACATCCAATATGGTTTGCAGACACATTAGTAAATTGTGCTACCTGGCATAGGCAAATGAACATTTAGTCGGCACCAGATGTCGGTGGTTAATGTGAACTTGCTTTTTGGCCGCAAGGTTAAGACCTTGACCTAATTGACGTTCTTGATCCTGCACTTCTCAACTCAGAACGACAAGTACGATATGTGGCCAGCTTAATCGAGACGTCGACGGCTACGATCACCAGTGTTCTGTTCAGAGCCAAGCACCCTATATGTACCCCCTTTTGAACAAATGCGAATACATAGGTATATACCATGCCAAGAACAACCCTACCACGAGAAGCCTATACCGAGATACGATCTGGAGCCTTGTCTGTTCGTGCAGCAAAGGAAAAATACCACATTTCGCAAACAAGGTACACAAAAATCCGTGGAATAGCCCAAGAAAATGTTCCACCTCCAAATACTATCCTAGACTCCAAAGGCCGCCCAGCACTGCCATCTTTTGAACAACGAGCAGAGAACTGGGATCTGCTAGAAAAGAGGTTTCCCTACTTGTTTCTATCCAAAAGAGAGCTAGAGATTCTAGATTCCCTTGGGTTTGGCATCTACGAACGATACCAGATACCAAAGGGTTTTCTAGAAATATATCTTGCAAGCTTCCAAGAACCAGTCTAGGCAGGCCATATTCTCGAATTTGTCTACCTGTACAAGTGGGGCCCCGGCAGCGGCAAGCTTCGTATTGTGTCTTCGAGGCCCCGAAAAGCAAACAAACCACACAGCAAATGCGATGGCGATTGTCTCCAAATAGGCCCACCTCCAAAGATCTTCGAGGATCCAGATAGTACTTGCATATGTGGGGCAACAGACCACTGAGTCGACAGCAAGAAATGCCCGCTGTGGAGCCACCGCAACATAGCCTGCGAACCCAGAAAAAACCCACTGCCGCTTGTAGTCCCAGAGACGATAGAAATCCCTTCTTGAATCCGAAACATCCAGAATCTCTACGACGACGAATGCCTTGTGTGGTGCATACGATACACACAGCTCGTTGGGGGTCTGGCACAGAACTGTGTATGCCAACAAAAGGACTGCCACTGGAGATGTCTCGCAGGAAAAAACAAATATCCAGATCTTCCAAATTTGCCACCAGGCCCATCGCCCCCGGGAAAACCATTGCCAAACTATGGAGGTCCTACAGAACTAGAACTGCCACCACCTCGATAGGAGGAGCAGCGAAAAGCATCGGCGTTGCCAGCCGGAAAGTATCTTTGTAGAAACTTTGCGGTCCCCAAAGATAGACAAAATCAAAACAGAGTACTCTTGTTCTTGGAAACCTCGGAAAGCCCAACTGCAGTCCCAGTCCAGTGATACAGGATACAAGAAGCCCTTCGAGCACATGGTGGAATAGAAGTCCTCCGAATAGCCAAGACCCCAGTGTATTTTCCCTAGCGATGTACCATCAAAATGATCAAATCTAAAAAATTATGTGGACGAAATTTAATTCGAAAACCTAACACAATGATTATTGATATGAAAAATATACGCAGATATGTCTTGATACTGCACATGATGACGTAGATAGTCAAACAAACTTTGAACGTTTAGTCATTGACCTACATTTAAATTGGCAGGGTCATGATCAATCCATATTTTCTTAACTTACATTGAATTTTCTAAAGGCATTCAAACTCGACTATTGTCTTTTGTAATGGTTTCATTGAATACACAGCGTCACATTTATGCATCAAGCGGCCACGATAACGTGACATATTGTATGATGCCAACCTAGTTTGCAGAGGCATAAAGTCAAAACCTAACTATACGGCAAAGTCTTCGTCATTGCGCGATGAATCCGGGAAGAATGCATTATCATGTGTGTATAAACTACCAATTCTAAAGATTATTGCGCCGCTGTTCTTGTGTTTGGCATGCTACATAATTCTATCACTAACCACAGCATTCATCGCGTGAAGTAGATCCGATATGCTGGAGGAGAGAATCCGCGTGCTATTCTACTAATTGAGGATACGTCGATCCAAAAAAAACAATCTGAGGAGAAAAATTCATTGAGCGTCTCGCAGCTTGAAGTAGCATTAGTTAACACATTGAATAGGTTCTTTTATGTGAATAGATTTGTACTTGCGTCGTAAGTGTACGCTGTATAAGATCATAGAAGTGATGTGATAAATAATCGAAATACAACATCACCGAATATATGTAATCACTGAACAGTAAAGTTATATCGATTGCTTCTTTCGAGCGAGGATAATTGAGCTAGGCTGAAATGCACACCATAGATATGTCTATTTCGTTGTAAAGCCTCGCGAATATGTAATGCCAACATGATGGGAGATACGCCATTATTATTTACAATAACACCGCTGAATAACGCCTGAAAACATGTTTGCAACCATTATGGCTATATCGATAAACCCCTTCAGTCTTGGTGATCTATTTTGAAAAAGCCGCGATTGATCCCTCTTAGAAATGAACTGCCACTTCATCAGTTATATATGCTGGTATATTTCAGCTTTTGCATTTAAGATAGATGATCCAAATGATGTGTGAGGCTCCAGTTTATGCTGATAATCTTACTTCTGATCTATGACAGTCTTCGATCAAATCTAATAACTAAAGCCCTGGGATTTATAAGCCAGCAGATGGCTGACAGAGAAAGTGAATTTTATATTGACATATCCAGTGAGTGAGTCCATCATATTTGCGAGTTAAATTGCTCAGTCCGTAAATATTTCCTAGAATATCCCTGCACAGTATCACAATAATTCAATCATAATTTTGCCTATTTGCATTTGGGTATTTTCTCCTGCAAAGTAATTCTACATTGCGCGTGCATCATGATTAATTCCTCTGTATATGGACACAAGATAGGAATGCATGGCTTAAACAAAAGTAACTGTAGACTTTGAAGTGCCGTATAACTAATGCCGACGTTTATGACCCGATCTCAGTTTTACAAGAGCTTTACATTTATACGATATGTTTGAATATATAAATATATATATATATATATATATATATATATATAGAGAGATATATATATATATATATATATATATATATATATATATATATATATATATATATATATATATATATATATATATATATATATATATATATATATATATATATATATATATATATATATATATATATATATATATATATATATATATATATATATATATATATATATATATATATATATATATATATATCCGCAAGCATGCGTGATCTTTGAAGTCTTGTTTTATCTTAACATGGTGCTTGCGATTGACCTGAGAATGTAATTGCTTGCTAAAAGACAGATTATTACCCCAATAAAGCGAAACTATGAAATAGCACATTTGCTTAGAAAAATCCATTGTTATCTGAAGGTAAATATATTAATATAACGCATGATTGGCAATCTATGGATAGTGATTAGATACATGCTGATTGATCACTATACGAAAATCTCCCGGTGGTCACAAAGCAATAACCATGTTTTTACTAGTACCAATTACGAATTAGGTTTTTATATTTCTATTGTGATTTACTTGCGGCGGCTGAAAACATTTATCATGTTGTCTGAGCACCAAAGGAAGCTCTCTGTAACTGAATTGTTTTAGTCCTACCAATCATCGTAATGTGCTTGTCTGTATTTTACCTATTCTATTAAGTTCCTTTGCAAGCTCATGGACGTGTTGGTTGTAGTGGTTGTAGTACGTCTAGCTAATCCACAAAGGTTAGCTTAAGGTACAATGGTGACATTTAAAAAAAAGATAAATCATGCCAGGCTGTTGATAATCTTTTCAGTAGTCGCTTAGCATTTTATAGTTCATATTATAACGTTAATCATATACACATAACTTAATAAAAGTGCATATATCGCACACTTAGTCACACACATTTTAACGATTTTCTCATTTTGATAAGTTGGCGTCATTTCAAGCAAATCACGTGATTACACAAACTCGTAAGTATTTGGATCTGCCGACGCTCGCTGTAAGTTGACACGAAACTCCCAACCCCGCAATGCATCGAGATAATAGGTTGTTTGCGAAGTCATTGAAGAGGCATTATGAACGGTGGGCTACTTAACAGCATGCTGCATACAACGGCAACAATGAATGGATGTTCGAAGGTATTGATCCATAAAGTGTGTAATAAGTGAGCGACAAATGACCGCCATTAATGCCATAACCTCATATGAGTTACAGCATTTTAATGTGGAGGTTTTGAATGTGCCGCAAAATTGTTATTGAACGACTTATAGCTCCACACACATCGAGGTCGTAAAACTCCGTAATATCAAATAGTAGACAATTGGCAAGCTGTGAAATAAGACATTAAATGCATTTTAGCATCAATTGTAATTAAGAGCTTCTCATCCAGAGCGGCGGTTACCATACACTGCATCTGATCGAAATAATAAGGTCATTTGAAATAATGGACCATTCCCAGTCTATCTTGTCACTATCCCTGAGGATGTCGACAGATAAATATTATTGACGTAGTCTGAGTTATTGCGCCATTAATACCACTGACATCACGGTACGGCGGCGTCCCTGACAACCTTCTATAAGATTATATAATAATACCTGTATGAAAGTTGCTTAATAATTCAGCGCACAAATAATGCACACCCCATTATCCAAAATACCAACCCTACGGAAAGTAAGTGCAATACGTTTGTATAATACGGAAGTGCTCATCATAATTTCAAAACACCGGTCTTTGCTTGACCTCTTATACGGGCTAATTATGAAGCCACTTTTGCATATGGAATAAGGGGCCAAATGACCATGCTATCAAAGTTAGGCAGTTTTGAAAGTAGCAGTCCACTGTTGAGTGCCAAATTGATAACAAACCCACCCTTCAGCATAACGTACCCTATCAATCATCAGTCGATAGAGTAACCCCCTACAGCTTATATTAATGATAAACCCCCGTTTCCCAGGTCTACAAGTGACCTACATGTCACCTGCCACTTCCCCCCTTGTCTACATACATACCCCATATTCCAGAGCCACATGACCTTCCTGCCCAGGCAACGCCTGATAGCCCCAACCCTCACAGACCTGGCTACCGCATGTCCCATGAGAATAGGGATGGCGTGCCTTAGTCGTTGAGGGAAGCAATTTATATTTCAAAATCAGTTCTCTCCTGGCTTCCGAGCTCAACACACCTCTCTCTAAAATTTAGGCTAAGAAACATCGAAAATTCGAAAGTTGAAAACAGTTAAATAAAGTTCAAGTTGTTTTGAACCTTACACCTGGAGTTCGAGTCTTCATTATTGCAAGTGCGTATCGTGTGCATCTCAACACCACAGATCACGTTACGACACCACTTACACGAATAGCTAGTCGCTATTTAAGTAGTCAAAATATTTGATAATCAACCTTACTATTTTCTGTATAATTGCACCTCCTTATGTAAGAAGTGCCCTTTATTTGTCCTGCTTAGTTAGGGACTGCCATAGGGGCACATTAGATTTTAGTAAAACGACAATTACAATCAGTCAGAGCACCATGCAGTCGGCAGTTGCTGTATATTACCAACTGTTACCTTCACGGGGAGCCTTACACTAACGGACATATACCATGTATTTAGCGGTAAATACCATCTACTGCAACCGCCGATTGTAACTGTTTAAATGCATGGTGTAATCTTGTTACATTTTTGGATCATTGTCTTTACTTTGAAATTCTTCGGTTTATGTTCTGGTCCTCTCCAGTTAGCGTTGTATATAGATCCACACGCACAGCCACGGTGGTAAAGCACTAGCCAAAATCATCAATGGTAATCAATTCACAATGGAAGCTACGACAACATCGATTTCAATCGAGTCGGACCGTTGACTGGATGCTGAGTCGGCCACATGCACAATGATGCTGAGTCGGCAGTTACTATAAACAACTGTTTATTCTCATTGATGGGAAAAAAATATCGTCAAGAACCGGAATACGGGCATATTTGGTAACATGTGAAACGAAAACTACGGGACAAAACATGGAGGACTCACTTTGTCGAGCTGCCAATTTTCTGCGTAACGACTATCAACGGCCTTACTGCAATTTATCACGCAACTTGTCTAAAGTAAACTGCCTCCAAGTTTTTTATTTGTGACGCAAGACACGACTATAGGGCATAAGTGTCAAGACGTTACTGAGTTTCAGTGTCTATACGTCATTGAGCATCGGTGTCTATGCGTCTTTGGGCATCAGTGTCTATGTGTCACATAGTGTCAAAATCTAGGCGTCATTGGTCGTCAGTGTCGAGGAGTCACTGAGTGAAATTATCTAGGCGTCCTCGTCTGAGCGTCATTGGTTATTTCGGGTGGGACCGCCTAGAGGCAGTTCTGCATGTGAGCTACTTGTTCATTACAGTGTGTATGCTGACGACATCGTAAATATAGCGGAATGTTGGGCTACTATGATTTTGATTACCTGTGATATTTTTTGTGGTCTTGTCTTTGTATTAGAAGACATTTGACTGCAAAACATCGGAGGAAATTTAAAAAAAATGCTTCTTCTGTGATCGATTGAATGACGACGGTGTGATTTGTACCGACCCCACTCTAATTATACGAAAATCACCATTTACTTAGCCACATCGAACGCTTTTCACCGCCGCTATATCGACACATGGAATGTTCTGTGTCAACACAAACTTACCAACCCCGCTTCATTATGTGAATCACAACTGGCTAACAGCCTTCTATGTTAACAGAAACATCACGCTGGAAGCACTTGTGACATTTACCCCCAAATCGCATGTATCTGCAACATGGCTAACGAAACGTCTATTTATGATTCAGAACAAGCGCGGCTTTATTGTGTGCTAGCAGAATACCCGGCATTGCCCGGGAAATTAATGTGTTGATACAAGAACTAAAAAACACAATCGCATATTTTGATTAAAATATTCCGAACCCAACATTTATATTTTATACACATTTATGAATATATGTCTGTTTTGCTGTTCTCCTAGTTATCATATCAGTCAATATAAAGCTCTCCTATACTAACCGCTACCGTAACCGAGCCCTATATACTCGCTGTGATCCCATCTTTATACCTGTCGTGACCCTACCAACACCCTGACAAGACACTTCATCATGGCCGCAGTGTTATTCCTTGATATGATTGCACGCTCCTCATCTGACACGTGACCCCACAGTGGCTTCTATCTGACCCCTGTCGATTCCCCGACACGATCTCGCCATATGATCCCTTCAACTATTCAACGCGACCCTACGCCTATCCCCGACGTTGCCGACATAAAAAGGGTTCTCCACTTCGTTATAATAAATCCTTCTTGTGAAGCATATCGTATTTATGCTGTGAACGCCATAACAAGGTGCTCCCCTTGCTAACATCCTTATTGCATTGTGATCTGAATGATCTCAATCTTTTCTCCTGACACGCAAGGCATTTATTACAACAAGTTACCCCATCAGAACTTTCTTGGACATTATACGATCCCGTCATAAGGATGTGCTTTCGAAACAAACAGATATGAAGAAAATTTACAAAAATGCTAAGCATGACATCCGACATCGTAATATCGTTGTTGGGGTATATCAAATAGAAGAAATAATAAAATGATAACAAAGGCAGTCCTTTTGCTAGGACCGCGCATTGCGGTATATTACGGAGAAAGGAAGTATTATAATGATGGGTCTTCACAAAACACTGACGTAGGGTAATGATAATGCAAACATGGCTACTGATACATCATTGTCTTTCAATGTCTCTGTCTAAACAATTACGTAAACTCGTCATAAGACCAAGTGGTGGATAATACTGATTCATTTATTCTATTGTCGTGAGGTAGAGGCTATTGTTTTTTTGGACACAATCGGCTATCAACAGCATTTAATGGGCGTTGGTGGTTCCTAAAATTATACACATAATCATCTACACCTATGGTCGTAATGGCGGGAGAATGGAACTAAATGTAGCAATTTGACTGTAAATCACAAGACAAGCAAATACGAATGGCAAGCGAGTTTGATCAAATGTTTTATTCATTGATTCTTAACGGAACAACATGTAATATAATAGATTGTTTTATACCACTACTTTACCCTTATGGGGGATTGACTGCTATTGAGCCCAATTGTGCATGGTATTCATTTGTCATATAGTGCTTATAGACTGCGGACTACTACCAGGAACTTGAGAGGCTTGCCGTCACCGAGGTGTTAAAAAGCACGACACATGAATGTCAGTCGACCTTGGTTTGATTGATGGAACACTGCTGAGCAGCCACGGTTAATCGATCATAGTTAAGGGTGCCAGTTCAATTTTCAATTTACGTTATATCACCGCTTAACCGAGCGACATTCAATAACAGATGAGACTAGGAGGACGGCTGAGCAATGGCAGAGGGGGATAATATATGAATCAACGTATCGATAATAGTGCATATATGTCCCTGAGCAAGGGCGCTGCTAATTTCCATCTCAAGGGCAAAACAGTTACTCTCTAGCATTCACCTTGGGCCGGCGCCCGCCTGAGACTCATCTCCGATAATGACGGATTATATCCGGGATCGATGACCTCACCTGACTAGTGGTCTTTACAGGTAACTGGTATTGATTAGAAAATAACCATATGGTCTCGCGTTGGGTATATCATAGCTGCTGGTAAAGCCGTAATGTGTTTGATGACGCACGTATGTCACGAACGCGGGGATTATTTTTCTTTTGCCATATTACTACATTCATGGGATTGACATCGGTTCAGTATACGGAGCATAAGGGCTCACACTGTATGATATTTACCAGAAGCAATGAATTTCTAACCTGTAACTTGACAGCCCAACTAATCGAATTCAATCGACCTGCTCAGTAAGACATCATTGAAAATAATATTAAGAGTTCTCAATCACGAAAAGTCAATTATTATGAATCTCAGTGGATAATTGTTTATAGAGGCATACACCATAGCCCTCTGGCGATCTGTAATCGGATGTTTTTAGAATCGGCGTTCGTGGCAATCTATATACTTAACCAGTCGATCAATGGTTCATTACAGTCGACAACAATAGTGAGTGTTTGTTTCGAAACCATTTACTCTCGTTCAGCTGAACAGCCCGGCTTAAATGCTAATAACATCCGGGTTACCATCATTGCCATGTGGCAATAATTATGGAGCTGATATCTAAGGGTTAGGTTTGTACTTACAGATAGGCTGTCATTTTGTAAAGTCTGAATGACCCTTGGGGTCAGCAAAAGAAAAGATGGCAATTACACGACCTCATTCAAACACAGTATCTCTGTACAAAATAATGGTATGTGAGTACCATTAACTGAATACTTTAAAAGTGTCTGAAGTGGCCAATATACAACAATTCATAACAACATGAGCCTTTCATAATAAACGGAAACGATGTCACTTTGACATCAGTTCAGCATACGCAGCTCAGACTGCATGGTATTTACCCGAAGCTATGATTATTTACGAAAATGTGATTCCGCTCAAACTAGTTGTGATTTAATGCATGAGTGGTTACTTTGTATCCGAATATTGTCTTCGACGAGCTAAAATTATAGTACGATGCAGCCGAACTGAACATTTTTGCAGAATGTGATATGTATCAGTGAGAATTCTGCCATTAACACTGTGAAAAACAGTACACACGGCCGCGCATGCAAATACGGCTGTGCTGTAATAACAGCCACTCGATATAAATACTGCCGACATTCGTGAGCCGGTGGTTGTCAGGCAGACATTTATTGACTTGTAACGGAAGCCGTAGCATAATGCAGCGAAGTAAGTGTTCCAAAATATAATCATAATCCCTGACAAGTCGAGCTTAAAACAAGAACATTGGCTATTAGTGCACTGGAAATGCAAAGCTCTAGTAAACACCCGTCTTGTTGGAATCCATGGCGTTGCATGACTAAAATGGAATGAATAAACATGCTATTACTGGACCTGAAAGACCCTTCTTTGATATCAGTTAATCCCGTCTCACGTGTTACTAGAACCCTTTACTATCCTTTACATACATGGCGATGGCTGAAAGTATCCGGGTGCATCATGACAGAGTGAACGTCGTCGCTGCGGCACTGCTGACACCCGTACCGTTTTGCTGTGTAGTGAACGATACATACCACCCTCGTGCCGGATTACAATACATTGTACTGAATTCACATTATTTTGAAGTGCTGTGTGTTTGGTTTAGTTTGTTGAAGTATGCATGATGGAAAAGTCCTTATTCCCAATGAAGGCTTTGTAAGCATCAAACCATCACTGTATATATAACGTTGTACCTCTTGTTGAAAAAGTAAGCCAACAAGAGTACCATTTCTACAACTTATGCTGTGGCCCAAGAATACGATTTATTAGGGTTACTAGGTTAACAAGGAAGAAATATCATCAAACATTTTGCAAACACACGAAAGAAGGTTGTTTATGTATATCTTTCATCCAACACCCATCTCCATCTACTGTTACCATGTTTGATAATTACGATAGGTACACGATGCCACCTCTTGCAGCGAGTTTCATTTCACCAATACACATGGCACAGGTATTGCATGCACAAATGTGTAAAATCAGTTCTGACCAATACGTGTATTTGGTCACTATACTCTGGTATAGCTAATGATGTTGCCGAAGGTTTATGGGAATTAATGAAACCAGTACATGGATGACACGAGATTTCACTACATGCCATGTAATCTTCACAGCGGACTCTACTGTATTTACGAAGTAAGACATAAACATCCGCATGGTCTGTTACATTCTACAAATAAATATGTTTTTATAATTGTAGCCTTTGCGATAGAGATAGAACATGGTTGGACGAATCCGGCTGACTGCGAAATATCATTGCGTTTTGATGAAGGGACAAAAATTGATCATCTCAAAGGGATGTTGTCGATGCGTAGCGTATGAAATGATTTAATTGTGCTGTTTGATAATAATGCGGATCTATCTACAATATAAGAGATCGTGACATTTGAAGTAGGTGTATTTGCAAACTTACAGGGACATAAAGTATGATATACTAATTTCCGAGATAAGGCATTCTTCCCTGAATTACCATAACCATTAAGTCATCTTAAGCTACATAATGGTTCCTACAATAGTTCCTAAAATATGCCGGGATGAGATTACAGCCTACTTTGTTATCGACTTTAGGCACACATCGTTCAAGTAAAGTAGACTTTTAATAAAGCATTCAACAAAGACATGAATTACTGTTAGTGTTATCACTGAGTCGGAATGATAAGCCTAAGCGAGCTTTCTAAGTAGGACCATTGTTGGCACTTGGCATATTCTTGTTGATCTTTCAATCACACGAAATATTGCTCATCTTTGAACCATGTATCATTACTCCCCCCCCCCCCCCAAGTGATGCTCCGATTCGAATACAGCACTACTGGACATGTATGAAGTATCTCAATTCATGTTGCACAGCCAATTAATGACGCTAGATTGTATCACATCATTAGAGTTAACATGAAACAATAGGCTGATAACAGCTATTGTCACATCATCTGTTAGAGAATTGGGGAAATGCTGAAAGCTAGCTGCAGCCCAGGATTTATGTCTAGTCACGATGTTGCATTGCATAAAATGGAAAAAAGCTGCATCTTGTAGCAAACGTGACGATGCCACATTTCTGTCCTTATTTTCTACCGTGGAAATACATCACTTATGATGGAACTATACATACTTTCAAATCGTTTTCTAATATGGCTTGTGAAACAATACACTTTTAAAACGCCCGAATGTCAAGGAACAGCTGCATGCTCTTCGATTCGAAAGTATGTGTACATGGTCTGTAATCCCATTCACCAATACGGAAGTACCATAAATATGAATATGTCGTCTCGTCATTTATCGCACCAGTACCACCAACTGAAAAATGTTTTGCAGCAAGACCATAAGTGATAAAAATACATGAATAATAATTGAGTTGCCTTCCTGCCAAAGTAATGTTTCGTACAGGACAGCATACATCGCGTTAAAAATGGATTTCTCCTTGAAATTATTCATGTATCCTTTTTTGAAGAGGTAAGCAATAAAATACATGCAGATAAATTAGCTATTCCATGCTAGTATATAATACAATGGTATCGATTTGATTGCTTATTGTCCGTGCATTGTGACAAACTTGAGGAATACTCGACCCATTTGATAAGAGTTATTGTAAACATAACTTAATTGTTACAGGTTGTAATATTCTTACACGCACCTTGGTGTCAACTCTGAGAGTCATACACAACAGCACGGCATATTCAACGGATTATCCACGCGAGTTCACTTTGTTGGCAGGAAGCTTTCGGCATGAACGGACGAGGTATGCCATTACTGAGGTTGATTGAGTGCCGTGAACTTGCACATCGCACTCTAGTGATACACATGACCATGTCATAAATGAGCGTAGAGCGGTGTACCTAAAGTGCCGTAGCGAGGACGCTTCCTATAATAGAGTATTTGTGTCCTCGAACACGCAGAGTCTGTTATTACTGTTTAGTTTAACACCATTTATCATGTGGCTTGAACATGCAGGTCACAAGTTGGCTATTTTGGAATGAGATCCGTAACAAGCGGATGGACGATTGTTTCGTTTTTAGCAAATAAAATTGCAAGACAGTTGATCGATATATATTTAAACAGTAACACTTCGAAATTTTCTCTCAAGGAGATTTTTTGTTGTGGTTGAACGATTGATTTCGTTATTTACAAAGGACACCTAGGGCATTCATCTGGGTGTAGGAGCAGTGTTGTAAGACCATTGCAGCATATCATTGTATGCAGTGCCCTCTGGGCTGCCCTAGCGCAGTGACGAATATATGGATTTAAGCCTATAGGATAAAACGGCTCTGTCAGGAGCACGGCTTGTGCAGCTTCGTGCATGGCACTGTCAGGAGTATGGGTGGTGCAGCTTGTTGCATGGCTTTGTCAGGAGTATGGGTTGTGCAGCTTGATTTAATTTTTATAATGTTGGCAGGGCTCTCACTAGCAAACTTTATCAAGGGAACGAGACATCAGGGGTTAAATTGTCAAGAATCCCAACCCGAGAGTTAAAAGGATAGTTTTAATCGCAGATTGATAGCATGAAATTAATCAACCATGAGGAGTTTGTCATGTAAAAGTTAAATTATCATCATAAACACAACAGAGTAAACCTGTGTGGTTTCATCGCGCAAGGGATACATCATGTTTAAGGTATCGTTAGCACCACAGGCACTCGATTCCCGACGTCAGTCTTCCGAGCACCGAGCCGCTCGTTCGATATATATTGATCTCTTAAGAACAGTCCCTGCGTCAACTATCCAACGCAAAACCACTACCGGTCCCCTTTCTCCAGTCACATTCATCTCTCTCATCTCAATTGTGGGAGCAGCTAGTTATTAGCTTCCTGCAAATGACACTCAGGACTTATATTCTAATTATTGCAATCAACCAAGGGTAACGGCTAACCTTCTCCTCTGACAGCCGTGAATGCCTTTTAACGGAAAACTTGATGATGTGAAAGGTGTAGGGAATATACAATAAAACCGTCGACTATATCTACTAAAATACCAAAAAGGTTATGATGGTGCAACTAGAGTTATTGAGTGTGTCGACATGATGTCGATGCATTTGTTTGCGATAAGTTACCCTAATACAATGTTACACATATGGTCCTCAATTTCTATTTGAAAACATATAGCGCGACATCTTAACGAGCACGTAATAAAATATATAGCTGTTATGAGGCTGCACACAATCACAAGCGAAACTTAACGACACTTATGTCACTTATTGCGCTTCATATCTCCGCAAGAAGGGCTTTTAGCATCTTTTACATGAGCTGGCACGATGCGACATAATAAACGCGTAGGCATCTTAGACCGCATAACTATACTACCGACCTAATATTGTAATATTTTTTGAGAAGCATTCACCTGACTTAAAAGGCAAGCTATTATGAAATGCATACAGACAACAGCCGATTATTTAGTTCTATATCGTAAATCTGCTTCATATGAACTCTTCAGTCGTAATGCCTTGAGGTTATTTGATGAAATGTGTAAAAATGTGGGTTGTGCCATATGAAATATGGTCGTCCATATATGTCAAAAACTTAATAGCGACATTGTTAGTTGCAGTGCTCCATAGGCGCCGAAATCAATTGCTTGAGGAGTCGTGGGTTAAAAAATTTTAATGGAGATTGTAATTCCAAGTAAAAATGGTACAGTAGTGGGCGCCCTTTGATTTGAAATGTTCCGTCAGGCTGTGAGCGTGTCATTTTCATACCTCCTCGTGTTAAAAAAACGTTGGTAGCTGACACATGGCTGTCGTTTGCCACGTGCACCGATCTCATAAGATAATAGGCGAGTTGTCACATTTGCCGTCATGCCAGGTAAATACAGTCACTCGCTCATCGGATAATGTGCTAAGGCAATGGAGAGATTTTCTTCAAACAATATCACATGCCTGGACAATGAAGATGTGGGATTTTGTTATTGTTGATTGCAATTTTTCTGGGACGGGTAGGGATATGGAATAGGAGTTAGCGTTTAATATATATGGTTATATCTATATGATATATATACATAATATATACCGTATATATATGTATATTCTATCTATCTCTATCTATCTACTATCTATCTATCTATCTATCTATCTATCTATCTATCTATCTATCTATCTATCTATCTATCTATCTTATCTATCTATCTATATCTATCTATCTATCTATCTATCTATCTCTATCTATCTATCTCTCTATCTATCTATCTATCTATCTATCTATCTATCTATCTATCTATCTATATGAATGTATATATTATGCTGTGATATCAGGAACACACAAATTTAATTTAACTAAATACTCGATTGGGTTGCAATTGAATATTGCTTCGCATTGTACAAAAGCACCCTCTAGCATAAATAGAGAAGTATTCCTATTTTCTTGATAGTCGTTAATGGAGCTACTTTTTCCACTGAATGCTATTCGTGACAAATGTGCTGTTGCCCTTGTTTATCAAGCAACACATGATATTAATGCGGCTTCCTGAGGGCAATGGCTATATTTGTGGTATTTAACTTTGGTTAGAAGCTTCTACGTTAAGTACCATTGTTTGTTTCATGTCACCAGCAATCGAGCAGCCTTGCGTTGACACGAACCACATTCATTACGAAGCCTTCAATGTGTGTACAAATATATACCCCAAAGAGCCACTTACTTCTATGAGAGGCAAACATGGAACCTGTTTTTGTCTTCACGGAATGAAGATTATTAATTTGCATGGTAATGCCGGGTATTCTGTTAGCACACATTAAAGCGGCGCTTGGTCAGAGCAACCAATGAACGTTTCTTTAGGCATGTTGAAGATACACGTGATACATGGTTGAGAATTATCATCCGCGTGATGTTTCTGTTGACATAGACGGTTGTTAACCAATTGCAATTGAGATTTTGAAGTTTGGTTGATACGTTCGTAATGACCCAAGAGAACATTCCATGCGTCGACATAGCGGCGGGGAAAAGCGTTGGATGGTGAAGTTCATAGTTATTTTATAAATAGAGTGGGGTTGGTCCAAATCAGACCGTCTTCATTCAATTGATCACAGTAAAAACGTTGTTTGATTTTTCTCAAATGTTTAGAGGTTAAAAGTTATTCAATGCAAAGACTAGACCACAAAAAATAGCACATAGTACCCAAAACTCATTCTCCTATTTTTCGTTCCCCAGCATGCCACTGCAATCAAGTACTTAGATTCTCCTATTTTTCGATGTCCCCAGCATGCACACTGCAAAAACGACAACGAGTATTACCCGAACTCATATGGGTAGAGCTGTCGGCTGGAGTCAAATGATTTGGTATTGGCAATCAGTTTTAAATTATAATTAGCAAAGCCAAGTAAGCTGTTTTTGTCACGGTGACCCTATGGTTTCGCAAATCTAAGTGGCAGCTAGCCTAGAAAAGCGACAGCGTCAGATCATTCAGTCTATTGCACTCCCGAGAGCTTGATTACTTTCGCCTCGTGAGATCGAGCAACTAGCCAGTGTGACTAACACAGCATGTTAGCATGCAAGAATCAATTAACTGGCTGCCGCTCGAAGTCTACCTCGTGCACCGCATGAATTCACTAATGCCAACTGGCAAAACTCTTTCAACTTTCGATAGCACTTGACAAACGGGTGCGGAAGTGCTTGCTTGGAAATGATCGAACTAGCTTAGCGTTCTGTGTTGAATTCACAATGCTCCATACCTTGCCATGTCTGTCTCAGTAACGTCAACGGCTGTCATTATGCGATAAGCCATGCATTGTCTACATGCAATACGCTATCATGCAGAATTCTACGATAAAGCATCGTAATGGTGCACCAAATGTCTCGGGGCTATCGCTTTCGGCACACTCATGTTTTATTCTAGTCAGCTGGGAATAAAATGTTGGTATTCAAATCCTACGAAAAAAATCTGTCAACTTGACAGGTAATCTCACCGTTAAGTATGATATTGATGGACTGACACCTTTTTGGAATGTTACTGCTTCTATATACTGCCGATAGCACAGAACAATTTGTAAACATATATAGCGGATACGAGATTGATTTTAGAATATCTACAAGAGACCCAGCCTTCTGTCTCAGCCCCTTTTCTTGTTCAAGTGAGCAACAAAATCTGGTCAACATCATTGTGATACAATACAATTTTATTTTTTTTTGGGGGGGACAGACGGTTATGAACGTGGTTTCTTAAATCGTTCGTTACTTAGCTTTATCGTGAGAGTGGCATGGTTATTCTGGAGCCCTTTCCAAATGACAGACGTGGAAAGTGGTCAAAATAGTTGTTCATATCCTTTGACTGGTGAACCAACAATTCCTATTCCATACCATATTGCATCGGCACAAATAGCTGTAGAGATGAAGGGCAAATGCTGAATATGCACGCAATTACAGTTTCCATCGGAAGCAAACACAGCAACCATTATTGATGCAACTATCGACAGGTTTACTCTTGGTGTCAAATTCAGGCTGTGATCATCCGATTCTATAACAAAACTAAAAGCTAGCATTGAATGTATACGTGGATATCACCTAAAAATCTATGTATTGTTAATATAACACAAACCAACGCGATTTAGCAGTTCTTAACTGTGATGGGGATGACAATGAGGCAATCATTTACCTGAGTATGTGTACGTGTCCGGTTGGATAATGGCAATTAATTGACGGGTCCCATCATTTGTATCCATTAGAAAGCCCTACACGGTCTTTATCCGTCCAGTTCTGACACTGATGGATTATTATAACGTCCATTCTGTTGGCGATCAGAATAATAATTAAATAATCTATTCGTGGGATATCGTTTCCTATGCATAGCTTCTGTCATAGAGACAACGACGCGAC
>CM067343.1:2101882-2209382 GCA_034190875.2 Urechis unicinctus
GTGTAGGTCAGCAAGTTCATGCCGACATTAATGCTGCATCTTTTTTAATGGTATTGGTATAATACAATAACTATAATATGATAACATTGCTATATATATACAATATATCGACATCCAATATGGTTGGCAGACATATAAATCAACTGTGCTACCTGGCGGATGGAAATGAGTATTTAGTCGGCACAAGATGTCGGTGGTTATATAAACTTGCTTTGTGGCCGCAAGTTTATGACCATGACGTAATTGACGTACTGATCCTGCACTATTAAGCTCAGGCTTTACACACACAACGCGAAGTGAGATATGTGGCCAGCTTTATCGAGACGTAGAAGACGACGACCACCAGTGTTCCGCGACGTTTGCGAATGCGGGTCAACCTACTGGGTGTTTGTTTCCATGGGAGCGTGCTTGAATTCATGCTGTGCAGTTTGATTCGTCAGTCTCATCTCTGAAAGATAAATTCAATTTTTTAGTTTTAAATCGTATTAACAATACACCCAAACACAATGGACCCTAGATAGGTGGCATATCGTGACAAAAGACGAATATTCAGCTCTTTGTGACCAGTAACAACAACTGTAGCAAAAATCGTTAATTGCCTCCAGCGTTAATCATATTCATGTTTGTTGCAGCAAAATAATGTGTTTCACTGCATGGTTACATTATGCATGCAATATGCAATAGGTAGTCTGTTATCGCCTGAAGGTAGCGCGGGCGATACTCGTTTTATTATTGCTCCAGAAACATTATTGATCATGCAAGGTGGTGGTCTGAGTAGCACCTTGCTACTACATGTGGTATATTCAGAGTAGAAAGACAAAATAATGGTGTCATTAACTCAATAAGTGAATTGACTTGAATGTACACATGAAATAGTCGCTGCGTCGTTTTTGGAAGGAGATGCGATCTCTGATGCATGCGATGTGTATATGCATGTATGGCAGCTCGATCTCGATGACGTTTTAGAGGCATAAGAGCCATTTACACCGAGATTATAGTACATTTACGTCCGTTTGCAAGGGCGCTGCTAATTCCCATCTCAAGGACCAAACAGTTCACCTTGAACCGGCGCCCCGCGGCATTGTTCAAATCACACCAAAGTCCTGCTAAAAGTACACAACACAAAATCCCAACACACAAAAGAAGCATGCAAAACACAAAGCTAATGGTCACAGAACAGTGGTAATCCAGAGACGCGCGAGAGCACGTGTGAACTCCTTAAGGCATAGGACGCTAATGATCTCCTGGCTCAGCCGCACTCTCTCACGTTATCTCGATATGCAGATGAGATAGGTAGAATAGTATCAAGAGATCACAATCATGAAGAGTCAGTTTAGTATTGAACTGAGTTGATAATTGCTTATAGAGACATACGACATCGCCCTACAGTGAATGTGCTACATCCGCGCACAGACAGATTATAGAACGGAATTTGTAATCGGATGTTTTTATCCTGTTAGTGAGTTTATCAGAGCGTTGGGTTCGAAGCCATTAGCTCTTGCTCATTTAAACAATCTGGCGTTAACGCTTATATCATCGGGATTCACAGATGTAGCCATTATTGTAAAGTTGCACCAAAACATCGTAGCGACTATGCAGTATGGGTAGTAACAGAGTACACCGTGATGAATTGGGTTTGACGATAGATGTGGTACATATACTGTAGTGACTGGGCTGTATGGTGTACAGCTCTTGCTGTACATTTAAGTCATTGGCAGAAATGTCAACCAACTCTATCCCCAGCCAACACGACCCTGGTGAAAGCAACTCAACCCCTAACCCGCTTGATCCCCTGCCAACTCATCCATGGCGCAACCAATGCAACCCTCAACAAACTCGATCCCGAGCCAACTCGACTCTGGCACAACCAAATCAACCAAACTCGACCTCTGCAACTCAATGTAAAATTAATAATTGAAAATGATTATGTTATATGAGCACCAAGATTAGTTCGTGGTAAATCAACGAATTAAATATGACATGCTAGTGTTAAAGGATCACGTGTAGGACGCATATCATGATCCGGCATAGGCAAAGAAATTTCGCCCCTTTCACCGTGCAAACTGTTAATTACTTAATCTCTCATAACGTATATGAGGATACCATTACGAGAACTAATGTAACGTGCCACATGTTGGGGAAAGCAATTTGGTGCACCCAGAAGTAAGTGAGGTTTGGCCTACGAGGTATCACAGTTGGAGCGCCTACGTCCGGGCGGTGAGGACGGACTGTCTGATCTGACGTCCTCCTCCCGGGTAGGGATAACAGGTCTGGACCCTTAGTAGGGTGATAGCCCGTGATACAGCCTAAACACGGGCAGTGAATAAGCAGAGCGGGAACAAGTAGTCGCGCGGAGATGAGAAGCCGTGCCCCCCCCTCCCCCCCACCCCCCACTGCTCCCTAGAGAGGTTCCACTGCCACCCGGATAGCAAACAATGATCCAGCTGCAACAGTATAGCACGATACGTAATACGTCGGCTGTATATTCTCTCATTATCCAATAGTGTATTTTACACAGTAGTTGTTAAACGACCAAGTGGTTGTTCTAACTCAGTCGGTCGAGATCTGATAATGAGCACAAAAAGTCAATCATAATCATAACGCAGGTGACTATTGAGCAATATCTGAACTAATTAATACTCAATGCGATTCGAAGGGAATCATTGAACCTGTGTTAGCCTCCTTATTTAGTGATGATGCAACGCTGACATTACGGTAAAAGGTTCATAACGTGGCGAGAGTAGCGACATTGTGCCTCCCTTCAATGTATATTTTGTATCGTCAATTTGTGGCTCTGAAAAACACTTTCATCGATTATATTAGCAGCTTTTCATTTCATAGTCAGGGTTGTTGTACCATTGGAATGTCATTACGTCAGATACAATATTCCATTTAAATGATAAATCACATATATATCACAATGAGACATGTTAAACACTAGGGTGATCTAACTTAGTTTAACAGTTGCAGAGATTTTACTCCCGGTATTAAAGAGGCATGAGTACTGTATTAGGCTTGTCATGAGCGGACGAACTCAACCACGAGCTGAATCAAATGTTTTATTCACTCCACCGAGCATCAACGACAGAACTCTCGACGTCTAGGCGATCAAACCCTCATAGGGGCCACACCTTTTGCATCGCTAGGACATAACACATCAGTCAGTGAATGCGGATAAAGCGCCAACATTAAGGCCTATTTTGTTAGCTTTTGCAAGTGTCTTCGCGATAATAGTGTTTGCTTTGTCAGACATCTGATCAGGATAAGTACCATTGTTAGGCTCCATAGGTTGGACTTGACGGTGCTTAATGCAGTAGTAGATGACTGAATAAACATATGGGTCCAATATCATTACCGCGTCAGCAAAGTAATGGTTGCCCCGGGAATGACTATGGCTATATTATTAACATTGACTAACATCATATGATCATAATATGAGCTACAAAACGCCGCTGGGCGTTAATATATTCCAAAGTTTTAAGTATCGGATTACAATATTTCACCAGTATTTGACGATTTACAAGGATAGCTACAGTGTATAAAAAAGAAATGCTGAACACTAATGAATAATTGCAGACATATATAATATATATATATATATATATATATATATATATATATATATATATATATATATATATATATACATATATATATATATAGATATTTATATATATATAAATATATATATATATATATATATATGTATATATATATATATATATATATATATATATATATATATATATATATATATATATATATATATATATATATAGAAATATATATTTATATTGGACACATAGTGACTGGAACAATCTGACGATTTACTTGTTGCTTTCTGGACAATCACAAGAGAAGTAAATGCACTTTGGCTTTCCTCATATGTATCATTTAGTGGGGCATATTCTGAGCCTGTGTTTCCTCATTTTTTCGGTTAGCATTAATTCAAACATAATCAGGTGCTTTTTGTACTCACAATACGTCAAATTTCTGAGACATAAAACGTCAATCATACCCCTTTGAATGCTTTTTTTCGGTTAGCATTTGAATCAGCTGTAGCACTTTTTCTGAGACATAAAATCAATCATACCCATTTGAATGCTTTTTAATTAGCATTTTTGTGATTTACAATATTTGTGCAGTGATAATCATTGCAGGTTAAAAGAAATATGCCTTTACACAGTGTGACTTTGGTCACTACGGGCAACCCATTTAGACCATTCACCAACAGAAGACAAAGAATATCATACGGCACTATAAATCCAAATTAATCATATTTTATTCAGGGCGTGGTCTATGTCTCATACGCATAGCTTTATGCCCATCAACAGTCCGCTTTATCAGCAATGAATCATTTGCAACTATTGTAGCTGGATCCTTTTTAAACTACAACAGCTAACAATTGCAAGCTTTGATGAAGCGCATTTTCATTACCAACTATTCGATTAAGATCAATGGAACACATTGCACGGTCACCATATGTATCATAGATCATCAGGATCCAGATACTAAACAGGAAATTATTATGAATGCCTGATGCACGATATGGATCGTCTGCAAAATTATTTCGGACTTAATTGCAATTCCTTAGCGTATACAATCAACCATGCTCAAAGAGTCTTAAATTACCACCATAACACATGTTGTATTAAACATTATAGAATGAAATAGAACAGTCAGCTTTGTCCACTATTAATATCGCAGTATCCTGATGCGTGAACAAGCAGTACTTTAAAAAGTGGCGAAGCGTTAACGGATCGCCTCCGACTATTTGATTGACCAATTGTTCACCAGGATAACGTTACCAAGCAGCAATATGGTCATGTGGTCTTTTGCCTCCGGTCATACACTGAGGCCTATTTAACAGCATGCTTGTTTTGCAGATGAAATGTCCACATACGAAATACATCTATCCAAAAACATGGTAAATAATTGTTAACTATTGTAACTAGTAAGGTGCTACCAATAACAGGTTTCATTTGATAGCACGACGAAACATTTAACGCCAACAAACACATTGAACACCAACAAACACGTTGAAATTATTTACGTTCATAATTGTCAGTACTTGCCAGCCCCTAATTGCAAAGATTGCTGGATAGTTGAACTATGAGCACCCAATGCAGCAGGTCAATATTGACCAAATTTACGATATAGCCCTTGATGGATGCACACATCCATGTACATGTATTCTGCATACTGCTGCAGTCTGTGCTACAGCCTATTGTATGAACATATTATCCACGACCTACAACAAATAGATTACGGGAGCAATGCACATTTGCTTGCACGTATGATAGCTTACTGATGTTATTCGGTTTCGACAGACTTTCACAGTGTATCATTGATCCAGTTTCTCGTTCAGCTTTATCGACACAGCTCCTCATTTCTTGTTTTAGTGAGATTCTGTCAAGATGTTTTTCATTACTCAAATCGGTCATGCTAAATTAATCAGTTGTCTATTTACTGAGGAAACGATTGAAAGTCTGCAAGGTCATCAGTTCTAATACTGCAATAATTTAATCACAAAAAACAGCCGGAACGCCTCTCAGAGTACCAAGAGGTTGTTGGCCGGTACGTCAGAAGGAACGATTCTAGGTTAATTCTAAACAGAGGCTTTGTTACATCAATCTGTAGTCAAAGCCAGCATAATGATATAAATTGATGCTTTATTTCCGTTCTGATATTCTTAAGCTACTGTTTACTAATGCTAATTAACCGGCTTAGTTAGGGGCTGCCATTCGTGCACATTGGATTTTATTTAAACGACAGTTACGATCAGTAACAGAACCACACAATCGTAATGTTAGTAGTTGTTGTATATTACCAACTGTTTTCACGGGAACATTACTCTAACAGAGATATACCTTGTATTTAATGGTAAATGCATCTACTGCAACCGCCGATTTTAACCGCTTAAATGCATGGTGTAAGTCTTGTTACATTTTTGGAACATTTGTTTTACTTTATAATTCATCGGTTTATGTTCAACCACGCCAGTCAGTTGTATATAGATCAACACTCACCGACACACTGGTAAAGTACCAGCCATAACAATTAATGATAATCAATTCACAATGAAAGCTAAAACAACATCGATTTCAATCGAGTCGGGCAGTTGTCTGGATGCTTTGACGGCCAATAGCACCATGATGCTGAGTCGGCAGTAACTATAAACAATAAAGATAAAACTGTTTACCCCAATTGATGGGGAAACAAATAATCGCAAAGAAACGAGATACGGGCATATTTGGTAACATGTGCAACGAAAACGACGGGACAAAACGTGGAGAACTCACATTGTTGAGCGGCCAAGTTTTGTGCGCTTAGACTATCGTGTTATGCCTTACATCAATTTATCACGCAGCTTACTTAAAGCACATAGCCTCAAGTTTCTGATTTGTGACGCAAGACATGACCATGGTGTTGGTGCATTGGGAATCAGTGTCAAGGCGTCGTTGGGCATCAGTGTCAAGGCGTCGTTGGGCATCAGTGTCAAGGCGCCGTTGGGCATCAGTGTCAAGGCGTCGTTGGGCATCAGTGTCAATGCGTCGTTGGTCAACGTCCATTTATGATTCAGACCAAGCGCGGCTTTATTGTGTGCAAACAGAAAACCCGGCATTGCCCGGGAAATTAATGGGTTGATACAAGAACTAAAAAACCAAATCGTATATCTTGATTTAGATATTCCGAACACAACATTTATATTGTTTACACATTTATGAATGTATATCTGTTTTGCTGTTCTCATTGTTATCATATTAGTCAATATGGTGCTCTCCCATACCAACCACTATCGTAACAGAACCCTATATACCCGCTGTGATCCCATCTTTATACCTGTCGTGACCCCACCAAAACCCCGCCATGACACTTCATCATGGCTGCAGTGTTAACCCTGCCTATTCCTTGATATGATCTCAAGCTCCCCATCTGACACTTAACCCAACTGTTGCCTGTATTTTACCCCTGCCACATCCTCGACGCGATCTAACCTTTTGACCCTAACCTTGTTCCTTCCTAATAACCATCGCAACCCCACGCTTATCCTCGACGTTGCCGACATAAAACGGTCCTCCACTTCGTTATAATAAATCCGACTTGTGAAGGAAGACGAACATTGCACATTGTTATTATGCTGTGAACGCCACAACGAGGTGCTTCCTGTTACTTTCATCCTTATTGCATCGAAACAATGAGATATAAAGATAATTAATAAAAATGCTTAACATGATATCCGACATGGAAATGTCGCTGTTGTGGTCTATATATCTTTTTGATTTGGACCAAATATCGATTCTTCAGACCGTCATACAATCTGGTCTGAGTACACTGATACCTGCGATTAAACATATCTATATAATATACCTCAGTGATAACATCATTGTAGGCAAATTTGAGCAAGGGAAGCGTCAGATAAGTCAACAAGTTGGGATGAATTTAATACATCTCATGCCTCAGGTGCAATTACAGATCGATATTCTTCATGGGAATATCTTTTTGCGGAAAAGCTGATGGAGGATATACAGGCACCTTAGCATCATTACTCCTACCCATCTCGTTTGGTCCAAAATCCCCACGATAAACAAAACCTTGCGCCCACAGTGCTTTACATTAGAGTATGCAATAATTTGAAGAAAAACTCAAATGTAGTCCTTTTATTGGGACAACGCATTTCGATATATTACGGAGAAAGGAAGTACTGTAGTGATGGGTCTGCGAGAAACATTGATGTAGGATAATGCAAACATGGCCAATGATATATCATTGTTTTTCGATGTCTCTAACTAAGCAATTAAGTGAACTGCTCATGCTATCACCTCCCCACAGGGAACAATTTGACTAAGATAAAAGCTAAGCTAAGAACGTCTATTATGTGTCGACCAATTTAGGAACTGCGGGCATGTTCTTGGTGGATAATATTTATAATGCAAAGAAGGATACATGTCACTCATTCATTTTGTTGTCTTGAGGTGGAGGCTATTGTGTTTTAGACGCAATCGGCTATCAACAGTATTTATAGGGCGCTGGTGGCTCCTAAAATTATACACATCTTCATCTACACCTGTGGTCTTAACGGTAGGATAATTGGACTAAATGCAACAATTGACTGTAAATCACAAGACAAGCAAATAAGAATGGCAAGCGGGTTTGATAAAATGTTTTAGTCATCGATTCATTATGGAACTACTTGTTATATAACATACAGTTGTATGCAACATTGCTCTTGTTGGGGATTGACTGCTATTGAGCCCGATTGTGCATTGTACAAATAGGCCACGTGCTACGACCAGGAACTACAGGCATTAAAAAAGAAAGAGGCTTGTCGTCATCGAGATGCCATAAAGCACGACACATGACTGTCAGTCGACCTTGGTTTGATTGATGGAACACTGCTGAGCGGCCATGGTTAATCGATCAAGCTAAGGGTGCAAATTCAATTTTCAAAGTACGTTATATCACCACTTAACCGAGCGACATTAAATAACAGAATGCCTAGGAGGACGACTGAGCAATGGCCGAGCGGGATAACACATGTATTAACGTATCGATTATAGTGCATATATGTCCCAACGCAAGGGCGCTGCTAATTACCATCTCAAGGACAAAACAGTTACCCTCTAGCATTCACCTTAGGCCGGCGCCCGCCTTAGACTCATCTCCGATAATGACGGATACAATCCGGAATAGATGACTTCACCTGACTAGTGGTCCTTACAGGTAACTGGTATTGATTAGAAAATAACCATATGGTCTCGCGTTGGGTATATCATAGCTGCAGGTAAAGCCGTAATGTGTTTGATGACGCACGTATGTCACGAACGCGGGGATTATTTTTCTTATGCCATATTACTACATTCATGGGATTGACATCGGTTCAGTATACGGAGCATAAGGGCTCACACTGCATGATATTTACCAGAAGCAATGAATTTCAACAAAAATGTGATTCCGCTCAAACAAAGACTCGTGTTTTAATGCATGAGTGGTTACTTCGTATCCGAGTATTGTCTTCGAAGCACTTAAATTATAATACGATGCAGCCGAAAGGAAAAACTTTGCAGAATGTGATATGCATCAGTGAGTCTACCATTAACACTATGAAAACCAGTACACACGGCCGCGCATGCTAAAATGGCTGTGCTGTTATAACAGCCACTCGATATAAATACAGCCGACATTTGCGAGCTGGTAATTGTCAGGCAGACATTTATTGACTTAACATAAACCGGTGCATAATGCAGTGAAGTATGTGTTCCAAAATATAACCAGTCGAGCTTAAAACAAATACATTGGCTATTACCGCATTGGAAATGCAACGCTCGAGTAAACACACGTCCTGTTGGAATCCATGGAGTTGCATGACTAAAGTGTAATGAATAAACATGCTATGACCATGGAGTAAATACTGGACTCGAAAGCGCCTTCTTTGATATCAGTTTATCACGTCTCAGTGTTGCCAGAACCCTTTACTATCTCGGACATACTCGACGATGGCAAAAAGTATCCGGGTGCATTATGAGAGAGGAAACGTCGTCGCTGCCGGCACTATTGCCGCCCGTACCGTTTTGATGTGTAGTGAACGATGCATACCATCCTCGTCCAGAGAATAACAATACATTTTACGCTAGGTACGGAATTCACATTATGCTGAAGTGCTGTGTGTTTGGTTTCGTTTGCTGAAGTGTGCATGAAGATTTTCGCAACTTGGAAGTCATTATTCCAAATGAAGGCTTTGAAGCCATCAAAACATCACTGCATATATATATATATATATATATATATATATATATATATATATATATATATATATATATATATATATATATATATATATATATATATATATATGGTATATATATATATATATAAAATACCATATATAACTGTGTGCTGTGGCCAAAAAATAAATTATTTTATTATATTTACAAGGTTAACGAAGGAGAAATATTATCAAACATTTTCCGAACACACGAAAGAAGCTTGTTTATGTATGTCTTTCATCCAACACCCATCACCATCTACTGTTACCATGTTTGATTGAAATAATTACGATAAGTACACGATGCCACCTCTTGTAGCGAGTTTCAATTCTCTACATACACTTGGTACAGGTATGGCAGGCACAAATCTGTCAAATCAGTTCTGACCAATACATATACTGGTTCACTATACGCACGTATAGCTAATGCTGCTGCCGAAGGTGTAAAGGAATAAATGCAGCAGTACATGCATCGACACGAGTTCTCGCTAGATATATCCGCATGGTCTGTTGCAGTCAACAAATTAATTTTTAATAATTGTAGCCCTTGCCATAGAAGTAGAACACGGTTAGGACGAATCCAACCGACTGCGAAATATCATTGCGTTCTGGTGAAGGGACAAAAGTGAATCATCTCAAAGGGATTTTGGCAATTCGACGAGTATGAAATGATTTAATTGTGCTGTTGGATAATAATGAAACACTATCTTCAACATAAGAGATTGCGACATTTAAAGCAGGTGTGCTTGCACAATTACAGAGACAAACAGTGTGATATACTAATTTTCGTCATTGATTTTTACATTTGTGTTGAAATAATCAGTTGTCACAGCTACTGAGTTACAACATTGCATGTATTATCACAACTACACACCAAGCCAATATAATAATTCATCAGCTGGAACGTCAGTAGAGGTGATTGACCGTTAAGGAATTATTTACTTTATCAGGCACACTAACGCCTGACTCAAGTAACGTAAGTGGTTCTTGTTCGTTACTCCCTTGGTGCAGAACATACATCACTATGGAATGTTTAATAAGCTAGGTACAAATAATGAAGTTAATGGACGACGGCACCATGTCCCTTAATAGTTTCAGAATAATTAATATATGAGACTACCCACAATGATTTAATGCTTAATCTGCGTGGCCCGCCTAGCATGACATTTTGCAATATATCAGAACTTCCAATTATCTCCTAGTAATAGAAACATGGGATGAATTGCGCGAGCTTTTTAACGTGGATTTGAATTACAATGGAGCACGCGCTAATGTTGTAGAAAGTATCGTTAGCACGATGGGAACTAAACCACTTGGCCATGCTGTGAAGGCATTCAGAAATAAGTCTATGGATGGTGGCCCTCTCCTAGTAGCTCTGTGAAGCAAAACCACCCTGCGTGATCTTCAAAGCGGTGGAGTCATCCATATGTATGTACCTTAAGGTACGGGTTATATTTTAGCTAGCTTTTGTCAGGGCATATTGTCGAAAATTGCCATTAAACCACAAAGGTCACCATTGAAATTCACTATCAAGTGTCTGGTTGACCAGCGTTTGGCTGTAACTTTTGACTCGTGTTCTCGGTAAATTCCGACGGTAACCAGGGGTACTGCAAGCTGTGCAAAGCGAATGAAAAGGAAGTGTGCGGCTGATGGAGCCCGAGGAGATTTCTCACAAAACGGTCAATAACATGGAACAACCCCATGAGTTATATGCGAAACCCTTGCCGTTTAATGCAATGTTCCCATTGATTTATACCATTTTAATTTTAGCTCTAAATAATCTTTGGAACTGATCCCGACATGTTGCGTTGACGTTAACAAAGACGGCATTATTATCATTTCGAGTGGCACATGCCAGCTACATCGCTGCATAACCGCCTCGGTCTTCCCATGCATGGTAATTAATGCAATGGTTAAAGTATATAAAATGTATTCAAGTATTACAACGTCTAGATTACCATTACATCAGTGTTGTTGTTGGAACATAAAGCAGAATATCATGGTTAGATTTACACTCAATGAATGCATATTTACACACATTGAATGCATTTATTAGATGTCGTAGGTTGTAAAGTTAGATATTTGCTGGTAACTGAGTATGTAACGATGCATCACTGATCCGCATCACATCACTGGAAAGCGCTAGTTTGTATGTAGCATTTGATGTTATCGACCAATGAATCGATCTTTTCATCAGGAATAATACAAGATGTAATCAGTGGCATTAAACGAAAGGTATCCTGAGCTTTGAATCATGCATCATTACTCCCCGACTCAAAGTGATGCTCCGATTCGAATACAGCACTACTAGACATGTATGAAGCATCTCAATGCTTGTTGCACAGCCAATAAATGACATAGCGCAAGATTGTATCATATCATTAGAATGTAACGGACCAAGTAATACATTGAAAAAATGAAACGATTAACTGATCAAAACGCTTGTCACATCAACTGTTAGAGAATTGGGGAAATGCGGCAAGCTAGTTGAGGCCAGTATTTATATCGAGTCACGATGTTGCAGCCCATGAAATGGAAACAATCTGCTTCTGAGAGCAATCATGACGATGTAACATTTATATCTTAATGTTTTGCCGTGGAAATTCATCGCTTAGGACGAGAATATATGTGCATTCGAATCGTTTTCCGATACTTGTGAAACAATATACTATAAAAAAGTCAGAATGTCAAATAACAGCTGCATGCTGGGCGATTTTAAAGTTTGTGTGCATGGTGTGTGATCCCATTCACACCAATACGGTGGTGCCATAAATATGGCAATAGTCTTTAATCAAGCTAGAATACGTCGTCTGGTCCTTTAACGCAATGGTACCGCCAACGGAAAAAATTGTTGCATCAATACTGGTAGTGATAAGAATACATGAATTGTAATGAAGTTGCCTTCCTACCCAATTAATGTTTCTCGCAGGACAGCAGACATCGCGTTGAAAAGGGATTTCCCCTGGATATTAATCATGCATCCTTATTTTTTATAGAGGTAAGCAATTAGATACATGCCGAAAAACTAGCAATTTTATGCTAGTATATAATACAATGTTATCGATTTGATTGCTTAACAACAAGTATTCATGTGGCTTGAACATGCATGTCACAAATTGACTATTTTAGAATGAGATCCGTAACAAGCGGTTGGACGATGTTTTTGTTTGTAGCAAATAAAATTGTAAGATAGTTAATTGATATATATTTAAACAGTACCACTTTGAAATTTTCTCTCAAAAGATATTTTGGTGTGCTCGAACTATAGATTTGGTTATTTACAGAGGACACCTAGGGTATTCATCTGGGTGTAGGAGCAGCGTTGTAAGACCATTACAGCATATTATTGTAAGCGTTGCCCTCTGGGCTGCCTTAGCGCAGTGGCGAATATATGGATTTAAGCCTGTAGCATAAAACGGCTCTGTCAGGAGTATAGCTTGTGCAGCTTCAAACATTGCACTGTCAGGAGTATAGTTTGTGCAGCTTTAAGAATTGCACTGTCAGGAGTATAGGTTGTGCAGCTTCGTGCATGGCTTTGTCTGATTGAATTCTTATAACGTTGACAGGACTCCAAAATTTTGCAAGGGAACGAGACCCCAGGGGTAAAATTTTCAAGGGTCCCAACCCGAGGTCGGGGGTGTTCAAAGGATTGTTTCAATCACATATTGATAGCATGAAATCAATCAACCATGAGGAGTTTGCCATGTCATGTAAAAGTTAAATTATCATCATTCACAAAACACAGTAAACCTGTGTGGTTTCATCGCGCAAGGGGTACATCATGTTCAAGGTATCGTTAACACCCCAGGCGCTCGATTCCTGACGTCAGTCTTCCGAGCGCTCGTTCGATATAGATTGAGTAATATCTACAGACCTGAAGATTCGGCGCTACGAGGCTACCGCCCCCCGCCTCCTCCTCCAGCTTTATTCATCTCCCTCATCTCAACCTGCCTCCATTTATGGCAATCCATATCTCTACTTGGCCAGCACAAAGTGCTAGCACGAATGAAAAAAAAACATACAATGACTCATATATGAAAGACCTGTGTACTATCGTTTTAGTAGAATCTTTCCACATGACCAGCAGGGGACTGTATAAACTTGGTGCGACGGCCAATGCATTTCGTTACATCGATAGCCCGTGACACACAATCTGCAAAATCTGCCTTGGAGCTGAGAGAGCTGTGAACAAACGCTCATGTGTCAGCTGTGCCAAGCTACCACAACTGTTCGACTCTAGCCCACACAACCTGATAAACCCTTTAAAGTTGGCGCGTGTATCATCTTTTCCGCATGATTCCCAGGTGGAAGGCGCTGTCAAAGCTCATTTACGAGTTCGCTGGACATGCTGGTTCATTGGCAGCGCGTCCACTAGTAATCCCGCAGGTCTCTGACTCGGTACCATCACGAAGAAAACGAAGAAGGCGATAGCAGCTGCACGAATTCGCATGACAAATTTCAAACGAATTTTTCGGGGGCCCTCGGTGGTCACTGGAAGAGCCCGGCCACATCACGGCCACATGCCGGAGTCAATACATTACAGCGCAGAACACCCCGGATTGCTTCTCATGGTCCTTCCGAGGACTACTTCTGCAATGTGAGACAGGGGCATAACTAATAACTTTTTCACCCGGTGAATCACTCCGGCAAACTTCGTTTATTTCAACGAGTCATGAGAATTGACACTCAAAATGTGAGAGTAGGTATTCAAGCAGTCATAGATTCTGACGGTTGACTGGCATATAAGCTTCCGTCTTTCAAATTCTGTTACGTTATGTTCATCTGTCGCATTATGGAATAGCTATTTCAAAACCGGCGTGATAGAAAGTCAATGCCATGACATTTTGCTACCAACCTAGACCGTGAAATGAACAAATCATTGTTCGTCGTTGTAGCAACAGTTTTGGTTAGAGGGATCACTGACGCCTCCGTCCAAGAAAATTTGAACGCGCCCCCGACGAGCAGCGTGGTACTTTGTCATGGTGTATCGTATAGTCCAATGGAATTATCTAATCAAGCGAAGGGCTTAAGCTGACCATCATGCCTTTCGGCCAGTGAGCTATGAAGTATGTTTGATCGATAATGTTCTTTCCATAAGTGTGCAGTTATGTGATATTCTGGTTGTCTTAACCTTATTAAACAGTTGACAATTGCCCTACACTGTTCAGTGTTATGTAAGTCTATCTCATAGTGTATCCTTAAAAATAGGCTAGGCAGCAAGCGAGATGACCAGGAAAGATTAATGTTTTTTTCATATAAATGATCACGAAAACTATTTCTATGGATTAAGTCCTATTCAACCAAGCGACAGATGATTCGAGATGATTACATGGACAGCACGCGTAGCCGACACTGGTTGACATATGTAAGCAAACCACAGAAACACTTTCTAATTTCAGCATCATTCAGAAAGCTTATATCAGTGTCGAGGTATGCCAAGAGGTATGCGTTATCGGCGCTGAGCGGCTCCAGCTGCTCTTCACTGATAACACCGCTGGTGGGATCCACATACTAGCAGCTTCTGCGAATGGCACTCGGGACTTATATTCTAATTATTGCGATCAACCAAGCAGTACCGACTAACATTAACCTTTGACCTCCATGAATATGTATTAACGGAAATATTGTGGTGGTAAAGGTTTTGATACAATAGAACTGGACTATACGTTGTTGCTGAAATATACCAATAAGGTTATGATGGTGCAACTTGAGTTATTTAGGTGTCGAATTGATGTCGTTGCATTTGTTGCAATAAGTTACCCTAGTACGATGTTGCAACATCGTCTCAATTTATATTTGAAAACATATAACGAGCTCTCAGTTAATAACAATGTAGCATCTTATGAGGCTGTTTACTATGACAAGCGAAACCTAACCAAACTCCTGTCACTTATTGCGCTTCATATCTCGCCAGAAGGCTTTTATCATCATTTACATGAGCTGACCCGATGCGACATAATACTGTTACGCGGAGGCATCTTAGACCGAATAACTTTAACCGATCACTAATATTGTGTGAGAAACTTAAACTTGACTTAAAAGGCAACTTTATGAAATGCATACAGACAACAGCCGATTATAATGTTCCAGAGGGTAATTCTTCTTTATTTGAACTCTTCAATCAGAAATGTCTTGAGATTATTTGATGAAATTGGAAAAAAATGTGAGGTGTGGCATATGAACTACGTCCATATTTTAATGAAAACTGAGCTGAAAATTAAAAATATAGTGCTCCATAACCGCCGAAATAAAATGGTGAGACGGCACATATGTGCTTGGTTGAGGAGTCTTCGGTTGAATAGTTTTTACTGTACATTGTAATTGCGAGTAAAATGGTAGGGTGAGTGCGCTCTCCGATTTTAAAGGTTCCGTCATGTTGTGAGCTTTTAATTTTCACACCTCATGTTAAAACAACGTTGGCAGCTTACGCATTACTGTCGTTTGCCAAGTGCACCGATCTCATAGGATATTGGGCGAGTTGTCGCATCTGCCGTTATGCAGGGTAAATACAGTCACTCGCTCATAGGATTATGTGCTAATGCTATCGAGAGATTTTGTTCAAACGATATTATATGTCTGGACTATAAAGATGTGGGATTTTGCTACTGTTGATTGCAATATTTCTGGGACGGCTACAGATACAGGATCGGATTTATCTTATATTATATATGCATTTATGAATATATATATATATATATGAATATATATATATATATATATATATATATATATATATATATATATATATATATATATATATGTAAATTATTATATATATGTATATTATCAAATATATATATATATATCTATATATTTATATATGTATATATAAACATATATATAAGTACATTTCTGAGTGTCCATGTTTGTATTTGTGTGTGTGTGTGTATGTTTGTGTGTGAGTATATATAAATGTTTATATTATGCTGTTGAGTCAGGACCGCACAAATATAATTATGCTGAATACTCAAATGGGATGCAATTGAATATTGCTTCGAATTGTAAAAAAGCACCCTCTAGCATAAACAGAGGAGCATTCCCATCTTGTTGATGGTCGTTAATGGAGGTACTTTTTTAACTGAATGTTATTCGTGACAAATTTGCTTTTGCCCTGGTTTAACAAGCAAAACATAATAATAATGCGGCGTCTTGAGAGCAATGGTTATGCTTGTGGTAATTTAACTTTGGTTAGAAGGTTCGACGCTAAGTACCATCGTTTGTTTCATGTCACCAGCAATCGAGCAACCTTGCGTTGATACGAGCCACATTCATTACGAAGCCTTCAATGTGTATAAAAAAATATACCCCAATGAGCCACTTACATCTATGAGTGGCACACATCTAACATTTTTTTGTTTTCGCAGAATGAACATTATCAATTTGACGGGTAATGCCTGGGATTCTGTAAGCACACTAAAGCGGCGCTTGGTCTGAACCACCAATGAACGTTTTTTTAGACATTGTTCTGTGCTATCGGCAGTATAAAGAGGCAGAAACATTCCAAAAACGGTGCCAGCCCTTCAATATCATACTTAACGGTGAGATTAAACGAATGGGATTTGAATTCCAACATTATATTCCCAGCCGACCAGAATAAAACATGAGCGTATTGTATATATAACACAAACCGAGTAATTGTTACCTGTGATGGTGATGATCATGAGGCAAACATTTACCTGAGTATATGTACTTATAAGTGGTTTCTTAAATCGTTCGTTAGTTAGCGTTATCATGAGAGTGTTTGGCCAATTGGCATGGTTATTTAGAGCCCTTTCCAAATGACAGACGTGGAAAGTGGTCGAAATAGTTGTTCATATCTTTGACTGCTGAACCAATAATTCCTATTCATTACCATATAGCATCGGCACAAACATCGGAAGGGATGAGAGGAAAATGCTGCACATGACATCAATTCCAGTTTCCATCGGAAGCAAACACAGCAACCCACGTATTGATGCAACCATCAATAGGTTTACTCTTGGTGTCATTTAAAAGCTAGCACTTGAATGTATGCATGGATATCACTTAAACATGTATGTGTTGTAAATATAACAAAAACCAACGCAATTAAGTAATTGTTACCTGTGATGGTGATGATCATGAGGCAAACATTTACCTGAGTATATGTACGTGTCCGATTGGATAATGGCAATGAATTGACAGGTCCCATCATTTGTATCCATTAGAAGTACCTACACGGTCTTTGTTCGTCCAGTTCTGACATTGATGGATTATCATCGCATCCGTTCTGTTGGCGATCAGAATAATAATCAAATAATCTATTCGTGGAATATTTTTTTGCTGACATGTATGCATAGCTTCTGTCATAGAAACCACGACGCGACACGATATTGCCTGATATTGCCAATAGAATTTACTGTAAAATGCTAGATCATTAGATCGTATAATACAATATCAAATGAAATAATGATGTAAAATGGCTTCTCAGAAAAGCGACATCCGAATGGCGAATGATAAATTCATTTGGACGTATGAGTATTATCTCCGCGTGCCACCCCTCGGTCTTTTTAATTCGCCTATTGCACTGGGATACATTTGTGTTTAAATGTGATCTGGTATGGTCCCCTTACTCAGTAAACTTTATTATCTCTTAATGTACCAGCAACCATATTCAAAGTAATTCAAGCACATGAAATGTGAGCAATCGTTATTAAGTTTATAACAGCACGGCCAGTTTTATAAGATACTTCAGTGTTTGGATGTCAACATTTGTGAAGTATTGAAGTAGCACTATGGATATGCGTTAACAGCAATTATTACACATCATAGGCGTGATATGGCATAACAATTTGCCGGTCATGCACGTTACCACATTCTGGTTGAGAACCAGTATTACATATGTTGACGTGTACATGGGAAAGACCTTAACGTTGCATTTAAATATCTCATTAATTGTAATAATGATTCGTTTAGCATCATGTCATTAGGGGTCTTATGGATAGGCTATTTGTGAGCCATGCGCAACATTCAGGTTATGCTTAACGACGTCATTATACTTAAGTTGTTTACTAACCTCCTGCAATGACCGGATCTTGTAATTCTTAGCAATAATTCATGAAATCGTGTTTGTATTCACTTCTTAGCAAGTAACAAAAGCAACATATCACGTCGAAACACAGTAATTAGCTGACACAGACAGACGTATTTGGCAATGGCGTTTTAGAGACTTCTTCTAAGGCGACTGTCTCAAAGTAAACTTCTACTTTCTCCTTGGCAGATGGCATTATTACACCTCTTGGTAGTTTAGGTTAAAAATACAGTTATTGTTATACTCTGACATTATTGATCAAAGATTTCCTATTGTGAGCGCTTGTCCTGTTCTTTAAGCACTGTACATTGTTAGCATAATTTCTCTGCATTATAACGACGTCTGAGAATCGCTTCCCACGAAATGTCTCATTACTACAAAACCCTGTTTTGCTTCATGGGGCAGCAGCCGCAATAATCCCTACATATGCAATATGCGCTAAATGCATTATGGAAATGAGTCTTACGGCTCGAAGACCCAAAACATATGATTACAGATTTGCATATGCAAGCGAAGGATGATAACGAGATGGCCAAACCAAAAACACTTTTTACTGGAAAGGCGAAGATAATGAACGATTAATGACGTGCGAACACAATATGTAACATAAAACTTATAAATCCATAAAAAATAATCAATGTTTGATGCAGTATATAGTGTTACATTTTACCCAGCAGTGACAGTGTGCTTGAAATTTACCCTGGTTTAATGGTACAATTAATTATACACTAATACATAAGCAAGAAGAAAATAAATTGGAGGGCAGCGATCTCTAATCATGGAAATATAAAACTTCATTGTTGTAAAATATCACGTCTTATATTCATACGCATAAATTTGCATGAGAAAAGCTAACTAATAAGCACTATGGCGTCAAAAGATTCATGTAAGTAAGGATTATCTTGTTCTGTACCAGCAAATATGCAAAGAGGGTTGATCTTCGTTACACAAATAGCTAAATTAGAAAACGTGTGTTAACATTAAACTCGTTAAACTTTAGTTAGCTAATAACTAACGGCAGGTGTTGGTCCTATTCAGCGTGCTATGTAATGGTACTAAACGAAGCCTATCCGCGACCAAAATGTTTCGCGCCTGTATTAGTAGAGTCTCTTGTCGGAGATAAAAAGGTGTCTTATCCAAAGCCCTCGCTAATTATAGCTGCAACAAGGAGTACCGCAATTAGACGGGCACTATACGCAAACAAAATCACTTTGTGGACTGTCAGTTGTTGCAGCTTACAGTGGCTATTAAGTATTAGCATTAGCCATAATATTTGTAGTTGGTGTTCCCGCTTACCGATCGAGGGCACATTATCTTCCTCAGAAACGTTACTCTGGCTAACGTAATAACAACAATTTTTGATTGAGGTTTCCCTCTTGATCAATGACAAAAAATTGCAGCTGACCATCGCATATTGCGGTGAAGAGGAGCGGACACAAGCTTCAAACAGAAACGTTGTGTGAAATTCATACAAAATATATTTGTTGAATATATTTTCTTATTCCGTCCCGTCCATCTCTGCTGTTAACACGTATATCTACCTTTTGTCCAGTTTCATCCTCAGTGACGGCTGCAGTCACAGCCTCTTTTCCAAACCATGGCTTTGCAAAAAAGATTCTCGAATTCATCGAAACTCGTTGCAATGACGTCATTCGGCCACAAGTAACCGACCGATAACATCCCCCTGCAGCACACTAAGCACCTGTACTACGCACAGTGGGTATCTTGGTTAGCATGCGCACAAATGCGTTGCTGCACGATTCAACCTTACCGCAAGTTACTCTCGGCTAATGAAAGCATAAATATTCCACAGGCGCTGCTGTGTTGGCTGTGGAATCTCCCGTAAGACCGTTATTATTAAATGGATTTTTTTCAGAACATAATGACTGCTTCCAGAATATGAGCGGACCCATATGTAATAACGGTGTCCCATCTCCTCAACGAGCGCAAATCCAATAAACGTGGAGATAACACTTACAGCAGCCGTTACCGCCGATGTTCACAAGACAGCCTCGTTACGTTTAATCCCCGCAATTTTGGTAATGTCTGCGCCATTTTACCGTTTGAACGGTTTGAAAAACATGGAATTAATGTGATTTCCCTTGCAAAGTGACATTGACCCGAATGATGTAGGCCAGTCAGTGAATACCGACATAAATGCCGCATCTCTTTTAATGTTATTGGTCATTTAAGGTATAATACAATTCGTATAATATGATAACATTGCAATATATATAATAAATTGACAACAATATGGTTAGCAGACATTTTAGTAAATTGTGCTGCCTAGCGGATGCAAATGAATATGCAGCCGGCACAAGATGGCGGTGGTAACGTGAACTAGCTTTGTGGCCGCAAGTTTATAACCCGGACATTATTTACGAACTTGATCCTGCACTACACACACAACGGGAAGTGAGTTATGTGGCCTGCTTGATCGAGACGTGGACGACTACGACCACCAGTGTTCTGTGACGTGTGCGGTTGCGCGTCAACACCTACCGGGTGTTTGGTTCGATGGGAGCGTGCTTGAATTCATTCTGTGCAATCGGATTCGTCAGTCTCATCTTTGAAAGAATCTAGAAAGATAAATTCAAATGTTTAATTTGTAGTCGATGTTGAGATAAGCGACAACAGTTTGCTCTCAGCTGGCTAATGCATCAAAAGACTAGGTTTATAGCACGAGCGCGTTGCGTATTAACAATACATTACACGAATAATATAGAACCACGAATAATATAGAATCAGCTCTTTGTGACAGGTAACAACAGCTGCAGCAATAATCGTTAATTGCCTCCAGGGTTAATCATAATCATGTCTGTGGCAGGAAAACAATAGACTCCATTGCATGGTTACATTACGCATGCAATATGCTATTGGTAGTCTTTTATCGCCTGGAGCTAGCGCAGGGCGATACTGGTTTTATCATTGCGCCAGAAACATTATTTATTTAATCATTCAAAGTGACGGTCTGAGTAGCACCATGCCACTGCATCTGGTATATTCAGAGCAGAAAGACAAAGTGATGGTGTCAATTACTCAATAAGTGAATTGTCTTGAAAATACTCAGGATACAGTCGCTTGTTTTTGCAGGAGATGCGATACTTTGTAAGATCTCTGATGTTTATTTGTGCTTGATACTGCGTGTAATGATGCACAGTTAGAGGGTGTATCGCCTAGCTCTCTGGCGTTTTAGAAGCATAACAGCCAGTTACACCGAGATTATTGTATATTTACGTCCCTCCGCAAGGGCACTGCTAATTCCCACCCCAAGGACTAAACAGTTACTCTCCAACATTCACCTTGAGCCGGCGCCCGCCTTAGACTCATCTCCAATAATGACGGATACAATCCGGGATCGATGACCTCACCTGACTAGTGGTCCTTACAGGTAGCTGGTATTGATTAGAAAATAACCATATGGTCTCGTATGGGGTATATAACGACTGCTGTTAAATCCGTCATGACGCATTTACGACACGACCTTCTTCCGTTATCGTATCACTAGACTCTTTGGATTGCTCCTATGTACGATAACACATCTCTAACGTGCAACTTGACATCACAACCAATCGAATTATATCGACCTGCTCAGTCAAACATCATGGAAAATAGTATCAAGAGATCCCAATCATGAAAAGTTATTTTATTATTGAACTGAGTCGATAATTGCTTATAGAGGCATATGACCTTGCCCTACAGGGCTATATCCTCGCATCGTAACATTTTTGAATGGAATTTGTAATCGGATGTTTTTATCCTGTTAGTGAGTATATCAGAGTGTTGGGTTCGAAGCTATTAGCTCTCGCTCAGTTGAACAATCTGGCTATAGCACTTATAACATGGGGATCGATAGATGCAGCCATTATGGCCATGTTGCACCCAAACATCGTAGTTACTATGCAATATGGGTGGTAACAGTGTATACAGTAATGAACTGGGTCTAACGTTGGAGGTGGAATATATATTTAAAGTGGAGAGGCCGGATGGTGTACAGCTCTTGCCTTTCATTTAATTCTTTGGCAGGAATGCCAGTCAACTCAACCCCTAAACAACTCGATCCCCAGCCAACTCAGCCCTAGCGCAACCTACGCAACCCCAATCATCCTGAACCCTAGCCAACTCGACTCTTGCGCAATAAGCTCACCCCCTCACCAACTTGATCCCCAGCCACCTCGACTCTGGCGCAACCAACCTCAATGCCTTACTAACTCGATCCCCAGCCAACTCGACCCTGACACAACCAACTCAACCCAGTGGCAACTTGATATCTGTAAATCAATGTGAGGTTAACAATTAAAATTGATTATGTTATATGCGCACCAAGATTAATTCGTACCGAATCAACGAATTAAATATGGTATGCTAGTATTAGTAGGAGCAGGTCTATGACGCATAGCGTAGTCTGACTTAGGCAAAGAAACTACTCCTCTTTCACTGTACAACTGTTTATTACTTTCTATCTCTCATGATCGTGGTATATGGGGATACCATTTCGAGGGGTAATATAACAAGCCACATGTTGGCGAAAGCAATTTGGTGCACTCAGAAGTAAGTGAGGTGTCGCCCTTGCAGCGCCTCCGTCCGCCCACGAGGACGGACTGTCTGATCTGACTTCCTCCTCTTGGGTAGGGATAACAGGTATGTACCCTCAGTGGGGGTGGTGGACCGTGATAAAGCCTTAACACTAGCAATGAATGAGCAGCGTGAGAAGTAGGCGCGCTCAGAGATGACACTGCCACCCGGAGATCCCAAACAATGATTCGGTTGCAACCGTGTAGCGCGACACATTATATGTCTGCTTATATTCACTTATTACCCCACAAAGTATTTTATGCTCCTACGACAATGTAAAACACAGTTGGTGCTAATCGACTCAGTCGGTCGAGATCTGAAAATGAGCACAGAAAGTCAATCGCTTGGCGCATATCATAATGATAACTGTGTTAGTCTCTATATCTAGTGATGATGCACCGCTGGCCTTACGATCATTATATATGATAAAGGGAGCATAACGTTGCGAGAGTTGTAACATTATCCCTCCCTTCAATGTCTTTTCTTATTGTCAGTTTGTGACTCTGAAAAACCGCTAGTCACTTTCATCGATTATATTAGCAGTTTTTCATTTCATAGTCAGGGTTGTTACACCTTAGAATACAATATTCCGTTTATATGACGAATTATTTCTATATATATATATATATATATATATATATATATATATATATATATATATATATATATATATATACATATATATATATATATATATATATATATATAATATATATATCATATATATATATATATATAAATATATTTATATATATATAAATTCAATGTTTCATATTGATGAATAAGGAGAAAATTAACGTTTTCGGTAATGAGATTTTTAAAAAAATCAAAAATTTTAATCTTTTGAATAAACGTATACAGCACACGTGATTAAACATTGTTTCGGCAATTTGGGTCGAAGTATATATGGTTGTATACAAGATATTGAGGTTTGCAGGTTATGTCAACGAATGGTTAGTTGTTAAAATTTTATTTCGCTATTATATTTAAAATCCAAACATCACTAATGTTTATTGAAGATGTGTATGCTTCACAAGAGGTTATATGACGAATCCAAGAGTTGTATTATTTGAATGATCTATAGTGCCAAAACACAGCATTCATTTAAAAGCAATAGTACCTACAAACATATATACACGCATAAGAACATAATCCTACAGGGACCGTAGAGCATTGAGCACTGACACCACCAACACCTGTTCTACCTTCGCCAAAGCCGACCACTACTCGACCAGCGCAGGTATCACTCCTCATGAACCTGACCTCGAATGATTTGGATTAGCAATCCAGACCATTAATGTGCAGCTAAAGTGTACTGGCGAATTCATTCTGGCCTATTCGATACATTGGTTAAATGCAAAGTGGTATAATTTGTAAAGCAGGTTCGCCATACATTAGCTTTTTGACCACCTTTCTGTTGCATCAAAACGACAACACATGTATAGCAAAGAAGAATGTACAACAGGTTAAGGCCCATTTTAATAGCAATTGCAAGCGTCTTCGTGATTATAGTGTCTGCTTTGTCAGGCGTCTGACTGCGATTTGTACCAGTGTCAGGCAGCATATGTTTTGTCTGAACGGTGCTCAATGCAATGGAATATGACTGAATAAACATGTGTCCAATATGATTACTGCGTTGCAAAGTAATAGTTGCCCTCGGAATGGCTATTGTTTGATTATTAAATTCACTCACGTCATATGAGCATAATATGTGATACAAAGCACACTGTGCGTTGAGGTATTCCAAGGTTAAAAGCAGCGGATAACAATATTTTACGATCTAGTATATAACGGTTTGCAAGGATATCTTTAGTGTATAAAAAGGAATACTCAGCAATAACGAATAATTGCGTACATATTCATAAATATATATATATATATAAATATATATATAAATATATGATATTTTATATATATATAACATATATATATATATAAAAGAATATATATATATATATATATATATATATATATATATATATATATATATATATATATATATATATATATATATATATATATATATATATATATATATATATATATATATATATATAAAAGCTGGTAAGGCTAGGTAGAATTGATGCAATGTTTCCGCAGCGACCATACTTTTTCATTGTTTCTTAATGGCATGGAAATTGCTCAAGTATTTCATCACATGTATATATTTCCGGCTCCTGAAAGCTCTGAAATGTAAATTTAAAAGGCCCTATTGGTTCTAATATTATTAACACGTAGGCAGTGATACATATTTATTACCTACAAGCAAGATTCGCTTTAGAGGCCGTGCACCTAGATATATATTAAACAGATTTGCTTCGAAATATAATTTGCCCTACCACGGCTAAATTGTAATCAAATCGATTGGTATAAATTGTCCTTTTCGTTAGTTTTGACCTTCCCATCTCAGCAAGAGCTGGCATGAATATAAGTTAATGTTTAAAATGTAATGTCAAGTTATTCTCCGTGATCCTGAAATATGTCTTACTCACTCCTTCTTCTTTTTCTTCTTCTTGTTTGTATTCTTCTACTTCTTCTTCTTCATCTCCCTCTTTCATTGAACTGCTGATTGACCAAAGTGTGCTACGTAGAACTATGAAATTGCCGTCAGTTTTCAGGGAATATCTGGCTAACAGAAATCACTCCGAGTCCTATAGTACGACGTGGGTAAGGCCTGGTATTCTTTCGGCTAATAAAAATAACATTTTTCGGTATTATTCATGTGATAACTTCAGGAGGAGGAAGTAGAATGTATACATACTCTGTCAATAGTTTGGTGGCTATTATCCATTGAACTTAAGCATCTAACATTGTGTCTGTGTACGATGGAGTGACAAACTATGATTAATATAAGTTATTTTTTGTCCTCATCTGTGTTTACATGAAGATATTATAAGTTGCAAAAGATCGTTTTAAATGTAAAACCAATCGATATTCTTCCCTTAAATTATACAGAGATGAGATCATCATTTTTTTATATATCAAATATCTCAACCTTTGTACTGAAACGGAAGTATCTTCATAAATAGAGCTAACGTTGTAAGCTAAACATAACATATTATAAGGAATGTTATCATGAAACTGCAGGGAGGGATATAAAATATGAACGTATGCGGTGGTTATGTACAGTACACAAGTATATAAGTATGCATGCCGTCGCCTTGTTCAGAAAGGTCAGCCCCCAACACGGAAACTCTGTTAACCGTCTCTACATAAGAATTTGGGTTACATTGAATGGATTGATACCGCATGAGTAGCTTCATTAAACCTGAGCCTGTTGAATTGTTTTGGGATAGTAATCAACCCACGGTTATGAATATTTATACACATTAAAACAATTTTTGATTTGCCCAGATTACAAAAATACATTGCGATATACCCACTCATAATTCTCAATTACCTTGATCACGCAGTGACTGGAATAATCTAAGGATATACTGGCTGCTTTCTAAACAATCACAATATGAGCAAAAATACTTTGGCTATCCTCATATACAACATCTAGTGCGGCCAATTGTGAGGCTCATTTCTACTGTTAGCAAGTATTCAATCTCATGGTATGTACAATCTTTTTGCAGGAAAATGTTACCATTGCGGGTGAAAAGAGTTATGCCTTTACACAATGTTGCTTCAGTTATTACGGGCAACCCATTTAGACCATACATTAAGATAAGACAAGAAACTTCTTCTCCCACAATACATTCGAACTAATTATAGAGAGCCATCATATTTTATTCATTTATGACAAATGTCATAGATCATGATTTGAATAAGGTGAAACTATAACAAAGCAAATTATCGCTTACCAAAATCCATTGTTATCTTCAGGCACAACATGAATGTAACGCATGATTTGCAATCTAATGATTATGTTTAGGTTTATGCTGATTCATCGTGACTCTTTATGCGTCACCATCGCTTAGGATGTCGACAGATGATATTATTGACGTAGACTAGCCCGTAATGCCACGGACAACACGGTACGGCAGAGTCCCCGACAGCTGTCTGTAAGATCAAATGAAAATTCCTTAACAATTCAACAGGTAAATAATGCCCACACCATAATTCGAAATACCTGCCCTACAGAACTTAACTGTAATAAGTCTGTATAAAACATCCAAATTTCAAAACACCGGTCATTGCATGGCTTCTTTACTTATGAAGGCTTCTTTTGCACAGGGAATAAAGGACAAATGATCATGCCATCAATGTGATGCAGTTATGAGTGTAGCTGTCCACCTAAGAGATAGCTAGTCGCTATTTAAGTGGTAAAAATATTTGATAAACAACCTTCCTATTCACTGAATAACTGCACCGCCTAATATGATAAGTGCACTATATTTGTCGATGGGGAATCATTCGCATAAATACTTGAAAGCAAACATAGTGGAAGGGCAAAAGCCCAATGCAGAAATGCAATGAATATTGATTTACTGTTTAGATCCACCTGCACAGTACGGTAGTAAAAGAAAACACGCAGTATAATTTACTGAAAGTTTCAAAATGGCTACGTATTGTGGAATGTAAAGACGTAATCCAATTAGTCAAACCATGTTTATGACGGATTTTTCGGCAATATCAGCAAGATCATCCAATATACATATTCCATCAGAAATGGCTAGTCTCCAGATATCGGTTTTTATATCCCACTTACTGGCAAATTTATAATCAGTTACTCTTTTAGACTGCCTTGACTTTGTCACATTCGATCCAACATTGTATATTTGCAGGGCGTGCTTTCCTAGGTTATACCAACTGTTGCACAGCAATACGACAAGGATTTGTCATTGGCGCGAATTGTAAATATTATGCAATGCCATATTTGAATTAGCAGTTTAATGCCAAATCATCGTTTTTGTTCATCAAAGACGAAAAAGGTTATCCTTTAATTGAATATGTCGATTGGCTTCATCTCTTCGCTTAATTGCATCAGAGCTTTTTATTGTATCATAATTTATCGTTTGCACAGGAAAACAAGTTTTAATTAAGAAACCCTCATATCGTAGTAATCGACGTGCAAACCAACAAACAGTTGATTCCCTTTTTGCTTTTGACGAGTACGTTTTAACGCAACAAACTAAAGCGTTAGTGTGAATACAATCACATCAATTAGAGTTTAGTGTTATCACTATCCGTGTCTTCAATTTTAAAGGGGCCTTTCTCAATACCACAATAGACCACGGTCTAATACAAGACCTCACAAAACAAAGCCGTTGCATAATCCAATTTTAATCAAACCATAAAATTTTGTCATTTTCCTGTTAGACAAAGGGAAAAGGCTATGATCTAAATCCGTTGAACTAATTACAATACCACCGCAGCTATCACTGTGTCGACGCATACAGTTAGCTCTCTGCTCTGTATCGTGTACTTGTGAAGTGCACTATTTGTCTATGAGTGGCATACCATATAAATACACACTTAAACTGATAAATGGTGATTTCTTTTATTAGTTATAAACCTGGCTTTGTCAAAAACATGCACATTTGAATACATTACCATCCCACAATGAATCATAACAATGCATTTTCGTCGCACTAAATAGCGTTGGCGGCAAAATTTTATGGTGCGTTAAGCAGAGAGAACAAATAGATTATGAGAGCAATGCACATTTGTTTACAAGCTGTGCATGTGGGATAGCTAACTGGTAATTCGGTTTCGGCAGACTTTCACAGTGTATTATTGCTTCATCTAATGCATTCGGCCCGCCACCAATTTTGGCATTTATATGCAATTGAATACTTCTAATAAATGTTCCTTAACGCATTCACATTAGCTTTCATAAAACATGTGTACATTAATTTTCTGCGTTTAGCTTTATCGACACAGCTGCTGATCTCTCATTTAAGTGAGATTCTGTCAACAATATTTTTCATTACTCAAGTCGTTCATGCTAAACTCATCAGTTGTCAATGTATAGAGGAAACGAATGAGAGTTTGCAAGGTCATCAGTTCTAATAATGCAACAATTCAATCACAAAACCAGTTTTCTGGCAGGAACGCCAAAACAAAAGATTGTAGGTAAATTCTAAAAAGAATCAATCCTGCCTCAATCTGTGTTTATAACCAGCATAATCATATCTATTCATTCTGTTCTGATATTATTAAGCTACTGCTCACTAAGGCCGATTAGCCGGTTTAGTTAGGGTCTGCCATACGTACACATTGAATTTGAGTAAAACGACAATTACAATCAGTCACAGAACCACACAATCGTAATGTTGGTAGCTGCTGTATATTACCAACTGTTACCTTCACGGGGAGCCTACACTAAGAGACATATGCCTTGTATTCAATGGGAAATACCATCTACTGCAACAGCCGATTGTAACTGTTAAAATGCATGGTGTAAGTCATGTTACATTCTGGATTTGGCGTTCCTGCCAGAAAACTGGTTTTGTGATTGAATTGCTGCATTATTAGAACTGATGACCTTGCAAACTCTCATTCGTGTGTCAAGGCGTCACCGAGTGCTAGTGTCGGCGTCATTGGGCGTCAGTGTCTATTTGCCACATTGTGTCAAAATCTAAGCGTCATGGGTCGTCAGTGTCTGGGCGTCATTAGGTTATCCACTGCGTTATAATAGATCCGTCTTGTGAGTCAAGACAATCATTAAACATCGTACTTATGATGTGAACGCCACAACGAGATGCTTTCCCCTGCTTATATCCGTATTGCATCGAAACAAACAGGTATGAAGATAATTTACAAAAATGCTTAACATGACATCCGACATCGAAATGTCGTTGCTATGGTGTGTTCCAAACGGCTGTCCATATATTCTTTAAATGTGGACTTAATATCATTTCTTCAGCCCGCCATGCAATCTTGTCTGAGGACGCTGATACAAGCGATTAAACATATCCATGCAATATACCTCAGTGATAGCGTCATTGTCGGCAAATGATAACAAAGTAAGCAACCAGTTGGGATGAATTCAACACATCTCACGCCTCAGGTGCAATAACAGATCGATATTTTACATGGGGAGTTATTTCGGCTGAAAAGCTGATAGAGGAATTATATCACTTCTACCCATCTCATTATGACTAACATCCCCACGATAAACATAAACTTGCGCCCACAGCGCTTTACATTAGAGCATGCAATAATTTGAAGAAAAACTCAAATAATAAGTTAATAAGAAACGTAGTCCTTTCGTTAGGACAACTCATTTCGATATATTACGGAGAAAGGAGGTACTGTAGTGATGGGTCTGCGAGAAACATTGATGCAGGATAATACAAACATGGCCAATGATATATCATTGTTTTTCGATGTCTCTGACCAAACAATTAAGTGAACTGCTCATGATATCACCTCCCCGCAGTGGACATTTTAACTGGGATTTATGCTAAACTAAGAAGGGTTGAAGGTCGACCAATCTAGGAATCGGGGTCCTGTTCCGCAGGGATAATACTGATAATGCAAAGAAGGATACATTTCATTCATTCATTTTCTTGTCTTGCGGTAGAGGTTTTTGACTCATCTCCGATAATTACGGATACAATCCGGAATAGATGACCTTACCTGACTTGTGGTCCTTACAGGTAACTGGTATTGATTGGGAAGTAACCATATGGTCGTGTATGTGGTATATCATAGTTGCGTTTAAGCCACTGCGTGCGGTATGACGCACGTATGACATGAACGCGGTGGTTTTTTCGTTCATTGCCGTATTACTATAGTCATGGGATTGCTCCAATGTTCTATAACACATCTCTAACCTGTATCTTGACACAACAACCAATCGAATTCAATCGACCTGCTTAGTCAAACATCACTTAAAATAGCATTTAGAGGTCACAATCATGAAAAGTCACTTTATCATAAATCTCAGTTGATAATTGTATATAGAGGCATGCACCATCGCACTTTAGTGACTACTCTATGTCTTTGCAAAGTAAACTTATTCAATGTTATCTGTAATCGGATTGTTTTGGAATTGGCGTTCATGGCAATTTATATACTGAACCAGTGGATGAATGGTTCGTTACAGTCGACAACAATCGTGAGTAATTATCCTGCTAGAAAGTGTGTTTGTTTCGAATACATTTAATCTCGTCGCAATTCCATATGAAAATGATAATTGAAATCAATTATTTGATATCATCACCAAGATTAATTCGTGCTTAATAAACGAATTATAATGGTACGCTAGCATTAACAGAGTTGTATTAAGTCCAGGTCGTGTGGAGTAGACTGATTCTGGCAATGAAACTTCGCCTCTTGCACCGTATAAACTGGTTATTTATTTAGGTCTCTCATATCCATGTTATATAGGGATACCGTAGCATACCACATGTTGGCGAAGACGACGCGGTGCACTCAGAAGTGAGGTATAGTCGACGAGGTAACGCTATGGTAGTGCCTTCGTCCTGGCCGTGAGGTCGGTCTATCTGATCTGACCTCCTCCTCCCGGTGACGGGTAACAGGTCTGACCCCTCTGAGGGGGCCTTGAAACTGCCTCAACACGGGCCTTGAATAAGCAGCCGCGGGGACAAGTAGGGGCTTTCAGAGATCACATGCCGTGATTCTCCGCAAGGTTCCACTGCCACCTGGATCCCAGCGAATGATCAGGCCAGTTGTAGACGTGTAGCGCGACGCGCCATATATCTGCTATATATTTAAGGAACCAGAGACGGCCAGCGCGCCTTCATCTCTTTGATTGAGGTATGGTCGAGTTGGCAGGGTGTGGAGTTAACCCTATACCGTTCGTTGCCGCTTATAAAGATTACCGATTTACTTTGCCTAAATAAACCAAAGATGAACACTGCTGGTCACAGGTAATCACAAATAGGAAGAGCGCATTGTGTTTGTTCCGATCCGATATACCATGTGATAAATAGGTTATCTACGCTAATTAATTTTGCTGGGCTACAACCGCATTTACTTCGACGGACGCCATCTGTGGTCAAGAGGGCGCATGCATCGCTGAGTCCAACCAATGGATGAGCGTTTAAGTATGCTATGATTCCATATCTTTGCAAAATATTAGACACGAGGCAGCGTAACAACTGTATTAGGGCCTCACATAAATTATGTTACGCGCGAGAGAGGTAAGGGTGGGGTTATGTGGGCTAACTTAACGGTGTGTCATGGGAGGTGTATGGGGTTTAGCGGGTTCGGGTTATTCTAAAAGCGTCGCTTGGCTTTGAAATGGCCCCTTACATACTATCTTCTCATTATTAAACCGAAATATATCTCAACAATAAACTTGAACTTACTGTACATAGCCACATTACATATATCCTCTTATTGTGCAACTCTCTCCTGTAACTGTATCCATTGTTAAACCATGTTTGCTGTTGTTCTATTAAGTCAACAGCTTAGTCCGCTAATGAGGTTACATAATAATGGTAGTATGAGTTGTACCATTGACTGAATACTTCTAAATTGTCTGGAATCTATGAAACACAAGCGTCAGAAGTGACCAATATACAACAATTCATAACTACATGAATATTTCCAAAACAAACGAGCCTATTATAAACGAATACGATGCCATCGGTTCAGCATACGCATATGTCGGAACACAAAGCAAAATTCTAGAGTTAGAGTTATACACAATATTGTAGTTGCTATCGATTAGTATCCCTGTACATCGACTCCGTGCATCCGTATAATGTTACAAACTGGCTTTATTTGCAAAAATCTTTGAATATGTATTGTAACACACCAGAACAAGGATCAATGCAGCAGGGAATTGAAAGGTTCCATTGATTTCAATTTGAATTCAAAACGATGGATGGCTTTCATGACGATCCATTCTACAGCGGCACATTCTTGGTGGCATTTATGAGAGGCGATAGATTGTAAACATAATTAGTTGCTGATCACTGAGTGTGTAACAATGCGTCACAGATTTGTATCACATCCCTGGAAAGCGCCGTTGTGTGTGTAGCATTTAATATTATCGACCTATGAATCGATCTTTTAATCCGAATTTGTCCCTGCAAATAGAAACTGCTTGGAATCCATCCAGAATGCATGCGCTGATGCGTTTATAGGCCGCATTTCAATCAACATTACACATACTTTACTCAGCGCCGAAGCAGAGCTTTTGTAAAGCTCGGCTTAGTTATTGGGATTTGCAGAATGCAAAGATGCTTGTATCATCGCGTAGGAATCATGGCGTAACACCATTAAGGAAAGGCATTCTATCCTGAATTACCATAACCATTACGTCCTCTGTGCTGTCAGGCTTAACCTAACATAATGGTTCCTACAATAGTTCCTTAAAATATGCCGGGATGAGATTACAGCCTACTTTGTGATCGACATAGGGCACACATACTTCAGGTAATGTAGGCTTTTTAATGGAACAACAAAGACGTGAATTATTGTTAGTATTATCATTGAATCTGAATGATATTTACATTAGCCTAAACGAGCCTTCTTAGTAGGACTCTTGTTAGCATATTGTTGTTGATCTTTCAATTATACGAAATATTGCTCAACTTTGAACCATGTATCATTACACCCCCGTTCAAATTGATGCTTCGATTCGAATACAGCACTACTGGACATGTATAAAGCATATCATTACATGTTGCACAACCAATAAATGACATAGCGCTGGATTGTATCATATCATTATAGTGTAACGGACCAAGTAACACATTATTAACATGAAACAATAGGCTGATCGAAACGCTTGTCACATCAACTCTGCATTCTTGACAATGTACATTTCCGTATCAATTTTCTACCGCGGAAATACATCACTTAGGACGGAACTATACATGCTTTCAAATCGCTTTCCAATATGGCTTGTGAAGCAATGCACTTAAAAACATCCGAATGTCATCGAACAGCTGAATTGCTGGACGATTCGAAAGTATGTGTGCATGGTCTTTAATTTAATTCACTCCAATAAGGAAGTACTATAAATATGGAAATAGTCTTTAATCAAGCGAGAATATGGTGTCTCGTCCTTCACCGCAATGGTACTGCCAGCTGAAAAAAATGTTGCATCAAGACTGCTAGTGATAAGAATACATGAATTATAATGAAGTTTCCTTCCTACCCAATTAATGCTTCTCACAGGACAGCAGACATCGGGTTGAAAAGCGATTTCTCCTTGATATTAATCATGTATCCTTTTTTGAAAGAGGCTAGCAATTACAAACATGCCCATAAACTATCTCTTTTATGCTAGTATATAAAACAATGTTATCGATTTGATTGCTTATTGTCCGTGCATTGCGGCAAACTTGAGGACTACTCGACCCATTTGATGAGAGCTATTGCAAAAGTAACTCAATTGTTACAGATTGTAATATTCTGACACGCATCTTGATGTCATACGCAACAGAACGGCAAAGTCAACGGATTGGTCACGCGAGTTCACTTTGCTGATAGTAAGCTGTTTTTATGAATGGACGGATGTGCCATTACTGAGATTGACTGAGTGCCGTCAACCTGCACACCGCACTCTAGTGATACACGTGAACATGTCATAAATGAGCGTAGAGCGGTGTACCTAAGGTGCCTTGGCGAGGATGCTTCCTATTATTGTGTATTTGTGTCCTAGAACACGTAGAGTCTGTTATAACTGTTAAGTTTAACACCATCAGAAAAAGCATGAACATGCAAGCCGCATGTTGGCTATTTTGGAATGAAATCCGTAGCAATCGGATGGACGATTTTTTTCGTTTTGAGCAAATAAAATTGCAGGACAGTTAATTGATAAATATTTAAACAGTACCACTTCAAGCTGTCGACGATTCGGCGCTACGAGGCTACCGTTCCCCTCTTACTCCGCCAGTCACATTCATCTCCCTCATCTCAACTCCCCCCCTTACTCTTAACACTTATTGCAATCTATATCTTTACTTGGTCAGCACAATGCGCCTGCACGAATGAACAAAACCATACAATGACTCCTCTTATGAAAGACTCGAGGGTGAACTATCGTTTTAGTAGAATCTTTCTATAGGACCAGATGATGACTGCATAAACTTGGCACAACGGTTAATGCAGCTCGTCACAGCGATAGCCCGTGACACACAATCTGCAAACTCTGCCTGGGAACTGAGAAAGCTGTGAAACCAGTAAAACAAACGCTCGTGTGTCAGCTGCGCCCAGCAACCACAACCGTTAGACTCCAGCCCGATCAACCTGATGGAGCCTTTGAAGTCGGTGCGTGTATAATCGTCCCCTTATGATTCCCAGGTACATAGCGCAGTCAGAGCTCGTTAACGAGTTTGCGAGACATGCTGGTTCATTTGCAGTGCGTCCACCAGCTATCTCGCAGGTCTCTGACTCGGGACCACCACGAAGGAAACGAAGAAGGCGATAGCAGCTTCAGCAATTGTGGCTGTTTAATTTTTCGCCGGCGATGAGCCCGGCTACAACACGGACACATGCCGGAGTCTAAGTTAATGAACAATGCGACAAATGGACCCTTATGGACTATAAAGTTCCATTGGATAATTCTGCTTCATAGTAAATCTTCAGTTAGAAATGTCTTAAGATTATTTGATAAAATTTGTAAACACGTGAGTTCTGCCAAATGAAATACGCCCATATATGTGAAAACTGTGCTGAAAATTCAAAATGCAGTGCTCCATAACCGACGGAATACAATGGTCTGACAGCACAATGTGCTTGCTTGAGGAGTCCTCGGTTAAAGAGATTTAAATGTACATTGTAATTCCGACTAAAATGGTAGATTGATTAAGTGCGCTCTCTGATTTTAAAGTTTCGTCATTTTCACACAGCTCGTGATAAAACAACGTTGGCAGCTTAAGCATGGCTGTCGTTTGCCAGGTGCACCGATCTTATAGAAATGGAATGCCAGGTAAATACAGTCACTCGCTCATTGGTTTTGCGCTAATGATATAGAGAGATTTTGTTCAAACGATATTATATTTCGGGATTATAAAGATGTAAGATACTGTTATTGTTGAGTGCAATTTGTGGACGGGTAGGGATACAGGATCGGAGTATTTATATATGTATATATATATATATATATATATATATATATATATATATATATATATATATATATATATATATATATATATAGATATATATAGATATAGAGAGATATATATAGATATATATATATATATAGTAGAGGATATAGATATATATATATAGATAGAGATCTATATATCTCTATATATAGAGATATCTACCTATATATATTTTATATATTTATTTATATATATATATCTTTCTCTATATCTCCAACACATATATATCTCTATATCCAAATCTCTATCTCTCTATATAAAGATATATCTATACTATATATATATATATAAATATTTATATAGATACCCTATTAATATATATATATTAATATATATACCATATATATGTATATATAAATATACATATATAATTATATGTATATCTATGTACATATATGTGTATATAAATAAATATATATATATATAAATATATATAAATACATATATATATATATAGATTTACATATATATAGGTATATTATTATATATATTATAAATAGACATGCATATATTATTTATATATATATAAATCTGTATTGATATAAATATATGTATGTATATATATATATATTATATATATATATGTATATATATGTGTATATATATGTGTATATATAGATACTTATATATAAACATGCATATATTAAGTAGATATATATTAATATATATTAATATAAATCAATGAAAGTATAAATATGAATGTATATACATAACAAATACATTTCTGTGTGTGCGTGTGTGTATTTGTGTGTGAGTGTATGAGTATGTTTGTGCTAGAATATATACATATGTATATTTTATGCTGTTGTGTCAGAACCATACAAGTTTAGTAATGCTGAATACTCAAATGGGTTGCAATTGAATATTGCTTCGCATTGTACAAAAGCAGCTTCTAGCATAAACGGAGGGGCTTTACCATCTTGTTAATGATCGTTGATGGAGTTATTTTTTCAACTAGATATTATTCTTTACAAATGTGCTGTTGCCCTTGTGTAGCAAGCAAAACATGATTTTAATGCGGCGTCCCGAGGGCAATGGTTATATTTGTGGTAATTTAACTTTAGTTAGAAGCCTTGACACTAAGTACAATCGTTTGTATCATGTCACCAGCAATCGAGCAACCTTGCGCTGACACGAACCACATTCATTACGAAGCCTTCAATGCGTACCAAAATATAAAGAGCCACTTACTTCTATGAGTGGTACATATGGAACCTGTTTTTTTCTTCGACGAATAAAGATTATTAATTTGCCGGGTGATGCCGGGTTTTCGTTAGCACACAATAAAACGTTAGCTAACAGCAATTGAAATTTTGAATTTGGGATTATACATTCATGATGATCCGAGAGATCATTCCATGCGCCGACATAGTGGTAGGGAAAAGCGTTGGATTGCGAAGTTAACGGTAATTTTGAATAAATAGAGTGGAGTTGATGAAAATCATTCCGTCTATATTAAATTGATCACAGCAAACACGTTTTTTGATTTTCCTCCAATATTTAGAGATCAAATTTTATCCACGGCAAAAACTAGACCACAGAAAATAGCACAGAGTAACCACAATCATATTAACCCAAGTACTTGTATTCTCCTATTTTACGATGTCGTCAGAATACACTCTGCTGTCTCTGGAGTCGGATTTACTGTCTGCTTTATTATAATTAGCACATGCCATCCTATGTTTTCTCCCTAGAAAATTACTCTAACGATGTCTTTTTTTTTAACCGAACAATTCCTGATGGCTCACACCTATCGGCTGGTCGTGCAAATGATTAATCTGCTTCTAGGCAAATCGGTAAAAGATTCTGAAATTACCATTGACAGCCAAAGCTACAAGTAAGCTATGTTTGTGTCTGACGGTGATGAGAAATAGGGATCAGGTGGCAGCTATCGCCGTTAATTAGCTGATCTAGCGTCTCGGGACAGCAGCTAATCTCATATATAATGAGCATTATAAATGTCATTTTTCGTTCAATATTGGATGGATTCCATTACTAGCTGAAGTTCAATTTATGTTCAATGAAAGTGTAGGTAATTGTTATATATATCACCCCCTTCGATGATGACAGCTGTAAGGACAATTTCTAAAAGCCCTCAATGTTTAAAGTATCAGATAATAACTATTTTAAATGTAATTAAAGAAAGACAAAGAAGAACGAATGGGTTTATTACCCCTTTGTTTAGCCTCAACATCTTATCGTCGCATTATTAATACTGTACAATAGTGTATAATGTACCCAGCTCTTACCTATTGCGATAGACCACATTTGAGGTGTGCGCGAATGGTTGGCGATATTACTTACCAAGTGCTCTTCAAGCGTAGTACTTATTGTCAACCAGCGCCAACGTGATATCATGCCGTTTGCGTAAACGGCGTATAACGTAGGTGTTCATAAGGTACTTTTTCCCTCAGATAATTCAGTCTATTGCACTTGATTTCTTTCATCTCGTGGGATGGAGCAGCTAGCCCGTGAACTGCACAGCTTGTTATGTATCATTTCACAGTAGACCTGTTAGCATGCAAAAAGCAATGAACTGGCTGCCACTCGAAGTCTGCTTCGTGCATCGCATCGAAGGACAGTGCATACACGCGTGTACAAGCAGCAATTCATGAATTCACTAATGCCAACATATAATGGCACATCTCTTTTAACATTCGATAGCACTTGACAAACGGGTACGGAAGTGCTTGCTAGGAAATTATCAAACTCGATTAATGTTCTGTGTTGAATTCGAAATGCTCCATACTTTGACATATCTGTCTCAGTAACGTAAACGGCTGTCATTACGTGACAAGCCATGCATCGTCTTCATGCCATGCACTATCATACAGAATTCCACGATAAAGCATCTTAATGGTACACCTAATTTCTCGGGTCAATGCTCTTGGAAATTGCTTTTAGCACACTCATGTTTTTTTCTAAACAGTTGGGAATAAAATGTTGGTATTCAAAGCCAACAAAAACACCTTTTTTGGAATGTTACTGGGTCTATATACTGCCGATGGCCCAAAACAGTTGGTAAACATATATAGCAGATACAAGATTTGTTTTTGAATATCTATAAGAGACAAAGCCTTCTGTCTGGACCCTGTTTCTTGTTCATGTGAACAAAAACACCTGGTTACTATACATCGTGATGCAACACAATAATAATGTTTATTGTGATAGACAGTTATGAACGTGGTTGCTTAAATCGTTCGTTATCGTGAGGGTGTGGGGTATCTGACCAGCTGGCATGGTTAGTCTAGAGCCCTTTCAAAGTGACAGACGTGGTAAGTGGTCGAAATAGTCGTTCATATCCATGACTGGTGACCCTATAATTCCTATTCAATACCATATTTCGGAAGAGATAAGAGGCAAATGCTGAACATGACCGCAATTCCAGTTGCCATCGGAAGCTAACACAGCAACCCACGTATCTATGGAACTATCGACTTATTTACTCTTGGTGTCAATTTCAAGCTGTGATGACCTATGTCAATGGAAAAAGTTAAAGCTAGTAATTGAATGTATACGTGGATATCACTTAGAATGTATGTAATGTAAATATAACACAAACCAACGCGATTTAGTAATTGTTACCTGTGATGGTGATGGCTATGAGGAAATCATATACCTGAGTATGTGTACGTGTCCGGTTGGATAATGGCAATTAATTGACGGGTCCCATCATTTGTATCCATTACAAGGACCTACACGGTCTTTATCCGTCGAGTTCTGGCGCTGATGGAATATCATCGCATCCGTTTTGTTGGCGAATCCAACAGTTTTAATAAACCATAGTTACTAAACACAACATTCATATAAAAGCAACATAATAGTACTTACCACATAAATATTCACATACAAAAGGCACTGAGCTAGGCTGAGCTAGGCAGAGCTAGGCTGAAATGCATATTATAAATATGTGTATTTCGTTGTACCAACATGATAAGAGCTATGCCCCCTGTTAGAAATAATTGCACCAGTGCATAACGCCTGCAAATATATTCGCACTCATTATGGCTATATCAATTAACCTATTAGTACCCCTACAGTCTTGGTGATCCATTTTGAGAAATCCGCGATGGATCCGTTATGGAAATGAAGTGTCACTTTATCAGTTGTATATCCTGGTATATTTTAGCTTTTGCATATATGATTGATGATCCAAGTTATGTGTAAGGCTCCTGTTTATCAGATAATCTTACTCCTGTTCTAGGACAGTCTTTGATCAACTCTTATAACTTAAGCCCAGGATATACAAGCCAGCTAATGGCTTACAGAGAAAGTTGATTTTCTATTGAAATTTCCAATGAGTGAGTCCATCTTACTAATGCGTTGAATTTCTTAGTCGGTAAAGATGTCCTTGACTGTCCCTGCACAGTATCACAATAATTCAATCATAATTTTGTCTAATTGCATTTCGGTATTATCTCCCGCAAATTTATTCTACATTGCACCTGCATCATTATTTATTTGTCTGCATGAGGACAAAAGTTGGGAATATTAACTCAAGAAGCAATATATTTTTTCAGTCATAAATAACCGTCATAATAACAATCATTTTCGACTGTGTCCGAGCAGTCACGTGTTTTGTTCCAGATACTATAATGTCGACAGATGTAAAATGGCGAATACCGCACAGAGTGTGTATCAACTTTGTTTTCATGCAAATGTGCTGACATGAGCGTATGCACGAAGTGATATTGCCATTTCTTGCCGAATTAAACTAAACAACACAAGATGCATTGCTTAGTGTATACGCACTGCCCTTCTGAAAGTGTCCGTTTATACATTTTTTTCTTCCATGCTGATAAGTCTCGGATGAACTGATGTAAAGTTACCTTAGCGGAAACACTCAGCCTCCATACATTATATCCCATTGTTTCTTAATGGAACGGACATTGCTCATGTAATAAATCGAATGCATATATTTCCGGCTACTGAGAGCTCGGAAATGTTACTTCAAAAGGCCCATTTGGTTCTAATATTATTAACAGGGAGGCAGTTATATGTATATATACATAAATATATATATACATATATATATATATGTATATATATATATATATATATATATATATATATATATATATATATATATATATATATATATATATATATATATATCTGTATATATATTACATACAAGCAAGGTACGCTTTAATGGCCGTGCACCTAGATATAAATTAAGCATAAATGATCCGAAGTCTATTTAGCGCAACCACGTCTAATTGGTAATCGATTGGCATAAATTGACTATTTATATGTCTTGCAATTCCCATCGCAGCGAAAGCTCGATGAATGTAAGTATATGTTGAAACTGCATAGTAGTTCTTGTGTTATTGAAATATGTCTTATTCATTCTTGTAACTAATTGGTTTGCATAAGAACAGCCGACTTACACACACATACTGAGCACCAAATGAGTTTCTAATATTCGTACACGGGAATATCTTCTTTTTCTTTTTGTTCTTCTTCTAATTCTTATTTCCTCTTCTCGGTGAATTTCTAATAGTCACATTATGACTAGCAAAACCACTTAGCACGGCAGTTATTATCAACAAGATACGTGACACATCATCGGACAATATCCAGGACAATCTCGTTAAAAAAATATGTTGTTTGAATAAAGAACCGTTCTGGAAGATTCAAGTAGGACTCTCCAACCATGACATCGGGATCAATGGAACAGCCATTTGACCAAAGTGTGCTACGTAGAGTTATGAAATGACTGTCAGTTTTCCGGGATTATGTATTTGTGACACAATTATATAAAGGTTTGTATCTTTTATTTGCGACTAAATTAGATCACGCCGAGTCCTATAGTACGCCGTAGGCGGGGTTGGTTGATAGTTAGGCTTATAACTACATACGCATCAGCGGCCCGCCTTATAAGAACATAGGTAATGAAACCTTTGCAAACATTGTAGCTGGACCCTTTCAAAAATACAATCGCTAAATCTGAGAACCTTTGACATCTGGAAAATGACAATCTATGATCAAATGCATTCCCAATTCCATTGTTTCTATTACGATCAAATGTAATATATTGAACGGTCACTATGGTTACCGTGGATCTTCAGAGTAAAGATACAAAACGGAAAATTGTTATGATGGCCAGAAACACGATATGGATCGTCTGCAAAATTATTTCCGACATGCAATTCCTAGCGTTTACAATAAATCATGCTCGATAGTCTTAAATTGTCACAATAACGTATGTTGTATGATACATTATAGAATAAAATAGAATACTCAGCTTTGTCCACTATTATTATCGTAGTGGTCTTGATGCGTGTACAAGCAGGGCTTTTAAAAGTGACGAAGCGCTAACGATTCACCACAGGTTATTTCATTGACAAATATTTCCTCAGGATAATGTTACTAGGCAGCAATATGGTTATATACGGTGTTTTGCCGCCGGTCATACACAGAGGCAAAGAAGCGAATGCCAGTTTGGAGACGCGTTTGAACGAATAAAATTGCATGATGTATGGCAAGTATACGAATGTAGTTCAACTGACCACTTTGATATTGGCCCGTCGTAGAAACTGACCTAATTACCTAACTGACTAATAAGTGATATTCCACCGCAAATGTGGGATGTATCATCGGTAGGAACTTATAGTTACATTATCAGTATTCACCAATCAGACAAAATAAATGAACACGCCACTTGTGTGCAATGTCCATCAGTGCTACAGCTTCTCAAAATCACACGGAATTTTTTGATCAGCTTGGGGTGAGACGAATAAAGATGCTTCATACTTTCCAATTATTACGGGATGCGTCTGACATTTGAATTGTACATCTGTTATGAGATACAGAATAAGGATGATGATGTCATATAGAGTGAGGATGGGGATTTATCTAGAATATAAATTAGCTTTTGCAATTAACTTTATATTTACCAACAATGCTCCGCATAGGGCGTGTGCTGATGTAACTAGGACAGCACACGTGCTAAATATATCATTGTATGCTCGGCAGTGTGTAATCCGAAATGTAATCAAGCTGAGATGGTTTCCTATGAAACTCACCATAATTAATTCGTGCACACTACGCGTAAAAACAATTAATCCCCTGACAGAGTTTGCTATTCCAGTCTGCATATTACGAGGTTTGTTTGCCTGCGCCGGCGCACTCAAAGTAAGAAACCTGTTCAATATCGTCTATCAATACCGTGCCCGAATGAGGTAACAATAATTCCAACTATTGCATTTTGTGTACGCAACAGCGAACTCAATGCTTCTATTGAATGGTGGATAATGTACTTTTATATAAAGGCGGGCAGGGAACGCACGTCAACAAATATCACCGTAAGAGTTTGCATTCACCTGCTAAGCGCCCGTCACGATTATAATCAAATCCACCATAACATATCGTGCTGTTGTTGCCTTTTTATAGCCCGATTTTCCCAACAGTGCTAGTTTTAGTTAAATATATCAGGAGCACCTTTGCATTGATACGAAATAGAGATTGGCGTGGTTTGCAACGAGTAATCTTCAACCTGAAAGGTAATCATGCGATTAACTCTTGCATATCGTCTAACATTATGACAAAACAAATACCCATCTCTGCATTATCAGCGATGATATGTACTATTTGTTGTCTAGAGCCATCACTAACCTCGTCTAGTGATCGCATATTCGAACGAAGAGGATTTATGGTCCGTTTGCAAACGATTATGGTCATGCATGCGTGATCTTTGAGGTCTTGTCTTAACTTAACATGGTGCTTGCCATTGACCTGAGAATGTAATTGCTTGTTAAGAGACTGATTATTACTCTAATGAGGCGAAACTATAAGATCGCACATTTGCTTGGAAACATCTGTTGTTATCTACAGGTACTATATGAATATAACGCATGATTGGCAATCTAATGATAGTGATTAGATATATGCTGTTTGATCACTATGCAAAAATCTCCCGGCGATCACAATACAATAAATATGTCACTCTTATATTTCTATTGTGTTTACGGCGTCTGAAGACATTTATAATGTTGTCTGGGCAGCAAAGGAAGCTCTCTGTAACAGAAGTGCTTAGTTCTACCCATCATCGCGCTTGTCTGTATATGACCTATTTTATTAAGTTCCTTTGCAAGCGCAAGGACGTGGTGGTTGTAGTGGTTGTAGTACGTCTAGCTAAGCAAAGAAGGTGAGCTTAAGGTACAATCAAGACATTTCAAAAGACGATACGTTATGCCTTGCTGTTGATGATCCTTTCAGTTGTTGTGGTTTAGCACTTTATAGTTCAATGTTATAACGTTAATCATTTACACTTACCATAATAGTAGTGTATACATACTCGTATCATATCGCGCACCATTAATGCCATAACCTCATCTGAGTTTTCTATGTGCAGCATAATTGTTATTGAGCGACTTACAGCTCCACACATATAGAGGTCCTTGAACTCCGTTATATCAAATAGTAGACAAGTGGCCTGCGGTGAAAAAAAGACTTTAAAATCATTCCAGCATCAATTGTGGTACAGAACTTCCAGAGCGGCGGTTACCATACACTGCACCTGATCGATATAATAAGGTCATTTAAAGAACATAATGGCCATTCCCAGCCTATCTTGTCACTACCCCTGAGGATGTCGACAGATAAATATTATTGACGTAGACTAAGATATTTTGCCCTCAAAACCACTGACAACACGGTACAGCTGCGTTACCGACAACCTTCTATAAGATTATATAATAATACCTGTATGAAAGTTGCTTAATAATTCAGCGCACCCTACGTAAGGTAAGTGCAATACGTTTGTGTAATACGGAAGGGCTCATGGAAATTTCCACAATTTCCAAATCTTTGTTTGACCTCCCAAGCGGACTAATTCTGAAGCCGCTTTTGCATATGGTAAAGAAGACCAAATGGCCATGCCATCAACGTTAGGAAGTTTTGAAAGTAGCAGTCCTCCTAAGCCAATAGCTAGTCGCTATTTAAGTGGTCAAGATATTTGATAATCCACCTTTATTATGCTCTGTATAATTGCACCTCCGAATATAAGAAGTGCCTTTTATTTGTCGTTGGGGAATCACCAGCATACGTACTTAAAAGCAAAGAGTGCGGAAGGGCCTGATGGAGCATTACTATGAATATTGATGTACTGTGTGGATCCACTAACACAGTTCGGATGTATGAGAAGAAACGTACCGAGGGTCTTTATGATTTATTGGGAGTTTAAAAATGGCTACGTGTTGTGGTTCATAATCGCGTATTTCAACAAGTCAAACAATGTTAACAAACAATTTCCATTATCAACATTGGCAAGATCATTACAAATAAGTATTCCATCAAAAATGGCTATTCCCACATTACATAACAGTTTTATCGAACGAATGTCTCACTTACCGGTTATATTATAATCACAGTTTGTCACAGTTGATCCAACATTGTAAGAATCTTCTTTATGCACTAAATCAACCAATAAATGACATAGCGCTGGATTGTATCATATCATTATAGTGTAACGGACCAAGTAACACATTATTAACATGAAACAATAGGCTGATCGAAACGCTTGTCACATCAACTGTGAGAGAATTGGTGACAATACTGAAAGCTAGTTGCAGCCCAGTATTATATCCAGTCACGATGTTGCAGCGCATGAAATGGAAAAAGCTGCATCTGGTAGCATTCTTGACAATGTACATTTCTGTATCAATTTTCTACCGCGGAAATACATCACTTAGGACGGAACTATACATGCTTTCAAATCGCTTTCCAATATGGCGTGTGAAGCAATGCACTTAAAAACGTCCGAATGTCAAAGAACAGCTGAATTGCTGGACGATTCGAAAGTATGTGTGCATGGTCTATAATCCCATTCACTCAAATAAGGAAGTACTATAAATATGGAAATAGTCTTTAATCAAGCGAGAATATGGTGTCTCGTCCTTCACCGCAATGGTACGGCACAGTCAACGGATTGGTCACGCGAGTTCACTTTGCTGGCAGGAAGCTTTCTTTATGAACGGACGAGATGTGCCATTACTGAGATTGATTGAGTGCCGTCAATCTGCACACCGCACTCTAGTGATACACGTGAACATGTCATAAATGAGCGTAGAGCGGTGTACCTAATGTGCCTTGGCGAGGATGCTTCCTATTATAGTGTATTTCTGTCCTAGAACACGTAGAGTCTGTTATAACTGTTAAGTTTAACACCATTAGAAAAAGTATTTATGTGGCTTGCAAGCCGCAAATTGGCTATTTTTGGAAGAGATCCGTAACAATCGGATGGACAATTTTTTAGTTTTGAGCAAATTAAATTGCAGGACAGTAAATTGATAAATATTTAAACAGTACCACTTCAAGCTGCCGAATATTCGGCGCTGCGAGGCTACCGTTCCTCTCTTACTCCGCCAGTCACATTCATCTCCCTCATCTCAACCTCCCCCCCCCCCCTTACTCTTAACACTTATTGCAATCCATATCTTTACTTGGTCAGCACAATGCGCCTGCACGAATGAACAAAACCATACAATGACTCCTCTTATTAAATACTCGAGGGTGAACTATCGTTTTAGTAGAATCTTTCTATAGGACCAGATGATGACTGTATAAACTTGGCATGACGGTTAATGCAGCTCGTCACAGCGATAGCCCGTGACACACAATCTGCAATCTCTGCCTGGGAACTGAGAGAGCTGTGAAGCCAGTAAAACAAACGCTCGTGTGTCAGCTGCGCCCAGCGACCACAACCGTTTGACTCTAGCCCGATCAACCTGACGGAGCCTTTGAAGTCGGTGCGTGCATAATCGTTCCCTTATGATTCCCAGGTAGATAGCGCAGTCAGAGCTCGTTAACGAGTTTGCTAGACATGCTGGTTCATTTGCAGCGCGTCCACCAGCTATCTCGCAGGTCTCTGACTCGAGACCACCTACAAGGAAACGAAGAAGGCGATAGCAGCTTCAGCAATTGTGGCTGTTTTATTTTTCGCCGGCGGCTCGCTAAGGCCACAGAGGAGCCCAGCCACAACACGGATGCATGCCGGAGTCTAAGATAAGGAACATTGCGACAAATGGACCCTTATCGGTCCATTTCGCCACCAACCCAGACCTTGAAATAAACAATCAATTTTTAGCCATTATAGCACCAGTTTTGGTAGGGCTAACCGGCGCTTCCGCCCGAAAAAATGTGAACACACCTCCAACGAGCGTGTGTTTCACAATTATTCATACTCACCGCACATCCAGTTCGAATGGACCTTTTAGGCAATGCCAGAGGTTCTTTGTTTATAGAGCTATATTGTGTATATATTAATGTATTTGTAAGTGTTAATAGTTTTTACCTGCAGAAAGTAAAAAATATCATGCAGCCATCAGTTTGCTTTCTTGCATCATTAAACAAGCGCGCATGGTTACAACGGATACGATAGCCTGTTGTAGTCTACTAGAAACCGCTGTTATCAAGAAATTCGTTTGATATTTGTATAATGCCTAAGTTGATACCTCGCATGTTGTGGTCGATACATGTATTACTAAGAGTTAATAACAAACATATGTCAGATGATTTACGTTCATACATTTCACGACAGATATGTATGTATATATATATATCCATATATATTATATATATTTATGTACAAATATATAAATATATACAAATATATAAATTTATATATATATATATATGTATATATATATAAATATATATATATATATATATATATATATATATATATATATATATATATATATATATATATATATATATATATATATATATATGACAATTAGTATAGTATATCCTTAAAGATAGGCTAAAGCAGCAAACGAGTTGACTAAGGAAGATCGATGTTTTTCAAATTAATGATCACCAAAATATTATGTCTATGGATTAAGTCCCATTCAACCGGGCAACAGATGATTCGAGATGATAACATGGAAAGTACGTGGAGCCAACACCGGTAGACATATGTAAGCAAACCTCAGATACACTTTCTAATTTCATGACCATGCAGAGGGCTTAAATCAGTGTCGGGATATGACAAGATTTATGCGCTATAGGCACTGAGCCGCTCCAGCTGCCCTTCGCCGATAGCACCGCTGGAGGGATCAACTCACTAGCAGCTTCTGCGAATGACACTTGGGGCTTATATTCTAATTATTGTGGTGAACCAAGAAGTAATGACTTACCTTCACCTTTGACAGCCTTGAACGTTTATTTAACGGAAATCTAGTGATGGTAAACGTTTAGGTAGTGTACAATAAAACTAGACTATCCCGTGTGATGGAATACTTCATCCCCTGCCGCGTACTGAAATTGTACCAATATGGTTATGATAGTGAAACTGGAGCTATTTAGGTGTCGACATGATGTTGACGCATTTGTTGCAATAAGTTACCCTAATACGATGTTGCAATATCGTCTCAATTTCTATTTGAAAAAATATAACGACATCTTAACGAACACTCAGATGAAAACAATATAGCATATTATGAGGCTGCATACAATCACAGGCGAAGGCTTTTAGCATCATTAACATGAGGTGACATGATGCAACGTAATACTGTGACGCGTAGGCATCTTAGACCGCATAACTATAACCGATCATTTATATTGTGTGAGAAGCTTTAACCGGACTTAAAAGGCAACTTTTATGAAATGCATGCAGACAACAGCGGACTATAAAGTTCCATTGGATAATTCTGCTTCATAGTAAATCTTCAGTTAGAAATGTCTTAAGATTATTTTATGAAATGTAAACACGTGAGTTCTGCCAAATGAAATACGCCCATATATGTGAAAACTGTGCTGAAAATTCAAAATGCAGTGCTCCATAACCGACGGAATACAATGGTGTGATAGCACAATGTGCTTGCTTGAGGAGTCCTTGGTTGAAGAGATTTAAATGTACATTGTAATTCCGACTAAAATGGTAGATTGATTAAGTGCGCTCTCTGATTTTAAAGTTTCGCCATTTTCACACAGCTCGTGATAAAACAACGTTGGCAGCTTAAGCATGGCTGTCGTTTGCCAGGTGCACCGATCTTATAGAAATGGAATGCCAGGTAAATACAGTCACTCGCTCATTGGCTTTGCGCTAATGATATAGAGAGATTTTGTTCAAACGATTATATTTCGGGATTATAAAGATGTAAGATACTGTTATTGTTGAGTGCAATTTGTGGGACGGGTAGGGATACAGGATCGGAGTATTTACATATGGATATATAGATATATATAGATAGAGAGACAGAGGATATATATAGAGAGAGAGATATGAGAGATATAGAGAGAGAGATATAGAGGAGAGAGAGAGATATATATATAGAGAGAGAACAGAGACAGATAGATATAGAGAGATAGAGAGATTTTAGGGATAGAGAGAGAGATATTTATATAGATATATAAACAGAGAGAGATACAAAGAGATAGAGAAATAGATATATATATATATATCTCTCTCCCTCTATTTCTCCTATCGATATCTACCCCTACAGATATATATCCCTATAAATATACTTATATAGATACATATAATATATATATTAATATATACACATATATATGTATATATAAAATATCCATATATAATTATATGTATATATATGTACATATATGTGTATAGAAAAGAAATAGAGATATAGAGAGATAAAGATATATATAAATACATATATATATATATATATTTACATATATATAGGTATATTATTATATATATTTATTAATAGACATGCCATATATTATATATATATATATATATATATAAATATGTATTTATATAATATCTATGTATGTATATATATATATTTATATATATATATGTATATATATGTGTATATATATGTGTATATATAGATACTTATATATAGACATGCATATATTAAGTAGATATATATCAATATATATTAATATAAATCAATGAAAGTATAAATATGAATGTATATACATAACAAATACATTTCTGTGTGTGCGTGTGTGTATTTGTGTGTGAGTGTATGAGTATGTTTGTGCTAGAATATATACATATGTATATTTTATGCTGTTGTGTCAGAACCATACAAGTTTATTAATGCTGAATACTCAAATGGGTGGCAATTGTATATTGCTTTGCATTGTACAAAAGCAGCTTCTAGCATAAACGGAGGGGCTTTACCATCTTGTTGATGATCGTTAATGGAGTTATTTTTTCAACTAAATATTATTCTTTATAAATGTGCTGTTGCCCTTGTTTAGCAAGCAAAACATGATTTTAATGCGGCGTCCCGAGGGCAATGGTTATATTTGTGGTAATTTAACTTTAGTTAGAAGCCTTGACACTAAGTACAATCGTTTGTATCATGTCACCAGCAATCGAGCAACCTTGCGCTGACACGAACCACATTCATTACGAAGCCTTCAATGCGTACCAAAATATATACCCCAAAGAGCCACTTACTTCTATGAGTGGTACATATGGAACCTGTTTTTTTCTTCGACGAATAAAGATTATTAATTTGCCGGGTGATGCCGGGTTTTCGTTAGCACACAATAAAACGTTAGCTAACAGCAATTGAAATTTTGAATTTGGGATTATACATTCATGATGATCCGAGAGATCATTCCATACGTCGACATAGTGGTAGGGAAAAGCGTTGGATTGCGAAGTTAATGGTAATTGTTAATAAATAGAGTGGAGTTGATGAAAATCATTCCGTCTATATTAAATTGATCACAGCAAACACGTTTTTTGATTTTCCTCCAATATTTAGAGATCAAATTTTATCCACGGCAAAAACTAGACCACAGAAAATAGCACAGAGTAACCACAATCATATTAACCCAAGTACTTGTATTCTGCTATTTTACGATGTCGTCAGAATACACTCTTCTGTCTCTGGAGTCGGATTTACTGTCTGCTTTATTATAATTAGCACATGCCATCCTATGTTTTCTCCCTAGAAAATTACTCTAACGATGTATTTTTTTTAACCGAACAATTCCTGATGGCTCACACCTATCGGCTGGTCGTGCAAATGATTAATCTGCTTCTAGGCAAATCGGTAAAAGATTCTGAAATTACCATTGACCAGCGCCAACGTGATATCATGCCGTTTGCGTAAACGCGTATAACGTAGGTGTTCATAAGGTACTTTTTTCCCTCAGATAATTCAGTCTATTGCACTCCCAAGAACTTGATTACTTTCATCTCGTGGGATGGAGCAGCTAGCCCGTGTGACCTGCACAGCTTGTTATGTATCATTTCACAGTAGACCTATTAGCATGCAAAAAGCAATGAACTGGCTGCCACTCGAAGTCTGCTTCGTGCATCGCATCGAAGGACAGTGCATACACGCGTGTACAAGCAGCAATTCATGAATTCACTAATGCCAACATATAATGGCATAACTCTTTTAACATTCGATAGCACTTGACAAACGGGTACGGAAGTGCTTGCTAGGAAATTATCAAACTCGATTAATGTTCTGTGTTGAATTCGCAATGCTCCATACCTTGACATATCTGTCTCAGTAACGTAAACGGCTGTCATTGCGTGACAAGCCATGCATCGTCTTCATGCCATGCACTATCATACAGAATTCCACGATAAAGCATCTTAATGGTACACTAAATTTCTCGGGTCAATGCTCTTGGAAATTGCTTTTAGCACACTCATGTTTTTTTCTAGTCAGTTGGGAATAAAATGTTGGTATTCAAATCCAACAAAAACACCTTTTTTGGAATGTTACTGGGTCTGTATACTGCCGATGGCCCAAAACAGTTGGTAAACATATATAGCAGATACAAGATTTGCTTTTGAATATCTATAAGAGACAAAGCCTTCTGTCTGGACCCTGTTTCTTGTTCATGTGAGCAAAAACACCTGGTCACTATACATCGTGATGCAACACAATAATAATGTTTATTGTGACAGACAGTTATGAACGTGGTTGCTTAAATCGTTCGTTATCGTGAGGGTGTGGGGTATCTGACCAGCTGGCATGGTTAGTCTAGAGCCCTTTCAAAGTGACATACGTGGTAAGTGGTCAAAATAGTCGCTCATATCCTTGACTGGTGACCCTATTATTCCTATTCAATACCATATTTCGGAAGAGATAAGGGGCAAATGCTGAACATGACCGCAATTCCAGTTGCCTTCGGAAGCTAACACAGCAACCCACGTATCTATGGAACTATCGACTTATTTACTCTCGGTGTCAATTTCAAGCTGTGATGACCTATGTCCATGGAAAAAGTTAAAGCTAGTAATTGAATGTATACGTGGATATCACTTAGAATGTATGTAATGTAAATATAACACAAACCAACGCGATTTAGTAATTGTTACCTGTGATGGTGATGGCTATGAGGAAATCATTTACCTGAGTATGTGTACGTGTCCGGTTGGATAATGGCAATTAATTGAAGGATCCCATCATTTGTATCCATTAGAATGGTCTACACGGTCTTTATCCGTCGAGTTCTGGCACTGATGGATTATCATCGCATCCGTTCTGTTGGCGATCAGAATAATAATCAAATAATCTATTCGTGGGATATCCTTTTGCTGACATGTATGCATAACTTCTGTCATAGAGACCACGACGCGACACTATAGTGCCTGATATAATTTACGGAGAGGAGCTTTTGAATGTTGGCCGTAAAGAAACTCTCAATTACCAACTTCCAAAGGATGTATACGCCACCTGTGGAATCTCAAAATTTCTATGCACCAAGTACAAGATACGTGACGCATCATCGGACAATATCAAGGACAATCTCTTTAAAGAAATATGTTGTTTGAATAAAGAACCGTACAGGAAGATGCAAGTAGGACTCTCCAGCCATGCCATCTGGATCAATAGAAAAGCCATTTGACCAAAGTGTGCTAGGTAGAGCTATGAAATGACCGTCAGTTTTCCGGGATTATCTATTTGTGACACAATTATATAAAGGTTTGTATCTTGTATTTGCGACTAAATTAGAGTCCTATAGAACGCCGTAGGCGGGGTTGGTTGATAGTTAGGCTTATAACTACATACGCATCAGCGGCCCGACTTATCAGAACATAGGTAATGAAACATTTGCAAACTTTGTAACTGGAGCCTTGCAAAAATACAATCGCTAAATCTGAGAACCTTCGACATCTGGAAAATGTCAATCTATGATCAAATGCATTCCCAATTCCATTTTTTCTATTACGATCAAATGTAATATATTGAACGGTCACTATGGTTACGGTAGATCTGCAGAATAAAGATACAAAACGGAAAATTGTTATGATGGCGTGAAACACGATATGGTTTGTCTGCAAAATTATTTCCGACTTACATTCAATTCCTAGCGTTTACAATAAATCATGCTCGAGAGTCTTAAATTGTCACAATGACGTATGTTGTATGATACTTTATAGACTAAAATAGAATACTCAGCTTTGTCCACTATTATTATCGTAGTGGTCTTGATGCGTGTACAAGCAGGGCTTTTAAAAGTGACGAAGCGCAAACGGATCACCACAGGTTATTTCATTGACAAATATTTACCCATGAGAATGTTACTAGGCAGCAATATGGTTATATGATGTTTTGCCCCTCGCAAAGAAAGCGAATGCCATTTTGGAGAAGCGTTTGAACGAATAAAATTGCATGTTATATGGCAAGTATACGAATGTAGTTCAACTGACCACTTTGATATTGGCCCGTCGTAGAAACTGACCTAATTACCTGACTAATAAGTGATATTCCACCGCGAATGTGGGATGTATCATCGGTAGGAACTTATAGCTACATTATCAGTATTCAACAATCAGACAAAATAAATGAACACGCCACTTGTGTGCAATGTCCATCAGTGTTACAGCTTCTCAAAATCACACGGAATTTTGTGATCAGCTTGGGGCGAGACGAATAAAGATGTTTCATACTTTCCATTTATTACGGGATGCGTCTGACATTTTAATTGTACATCTATTATTAGATACAGAATAAGGATGATGATGTCATACAGAGTGAGGATGGGAATTTGTTACCTTATCTAGAATATTAATTAGCTTTTGCAATTAACTTTTTATCTACCAGCAATGCTCCGCTAAGGGTGCATGCTGATGTTACTAGGACAGCACACGTGCTAAATATGTCATTGGTTGCCCGGAAGTGTGTAATCCGAAATGTAATCGAGCTGAGATGGTTTTCTATGAAACTCACCATAATTAATTCGTGCGCACTACGGGTAAAAACAATTAATCCCCTGGCAGAGTTTGCTAATCCAGTCTGCATATTAACAGGTTTGTTTGCCTGCGCAGGCGCACTCAAAGTAAGACGCCTGTTCAATATCCACTATCAATACCGTGCCCGAGTGAGGTTCTCCTAACAATAGCTATTGCATTTAGTGTACGCAACGGCGATCCCAATGCCTCTATTCAATGGTAGATACTGTTCCTTTGTGTAAAGGCGGGTAGGGAACACACGTCAACGAATGCCACTAACCGTAAGAGTTTGTATTCACCTGCTAAGCGCCCGTCACGATTCTAATCAAATCCACAATAACATATCGTGCTGTTGTTGCCTTTTTATAGCCCGATTTTCCCAACAGTGCTAGATTTAGTTAAATATATCAGGAGCACCTTTGCATTGATACGAAATACAGATTGGCGTGGTTTGCAACGAGTAATCTTTAACCTGAAAGGTAATCATGCGATTAACTCTTGCATATCGTCCAACATTATGACAAAACAAATACCCATCTCTGCATCATCAGCGATGTCATGTAAAAATCGACTAACTTTGTCTAGTGATCGCATATTCGAATGAAGAAGATTTATGGTCTGTTTGAAAACGATAATGATCATGCATGCGTGATCTTTGAAGTCTTGTCTTAACTTAACATGGTGCTTTCCATTGACCTGAGAATGTAATTGCTTGTTAAGAGACAGATTATTACTCTAATAAGGCGAAACTATAAGATCGCACATTTGCTTAGGAAAATGTATTGTTATCTACAGGCACTATATGAATATAACGCATGATTGGCAATCTAATGATAGTGATTAGATATATGCTGTTTGATCACTATGCGAAAATCTCCCGGCGATCACAATACAATAAATATGTCATTCTTATATTTCTATTGTGTTTTTATTACGGCGGCTGAAGACATTTATAATGTTGTCTGAGCAGCAAAGGAAGCTCTCTGTAACTGAAGTGCTTAGTTCTACCAATCATCGTGCTTGCCGGTATTCGGCCTATATTATTAAGTTTCTTTGCAAGGGCATGAACGTGGTGGTTGTAGTGGTTGTAGTACATCTAGCTAAGCCAAGAAGGTGAGCTTAAGGTACAATCAAGACATTTCAGGAGACGATACGTTATGCCTTGCTGTTGATGATCCTTTCAGTTGTGGTTTAGCACTTTATAGTTCAATGTTATAACGTTAATCATTTACACATACCATGAAAGTAGTGCATACATACTCGTATCATATCGCACACCATTAATGCCATAACCTCATCGGAGTTTTCCATGTGCAGGATAACTGTTATTGAGCGACTTATAGCTCCACACACATAGAGGGCCTTGAACTCCGTTATATCTAATAGTAGACAAGTGGCCTGCGGTGAAAGAAAGACATTAAAATCATTCCAGCATCAATTGTAGTACAGAGCTTCTTATCCAGAGTGGCGGTTACCATAAACTGCATCTGATCGATATAATAAGATCATTTGAAATATTGGACCATTCCCAGCCTATATTGTCACTACTACTGACGATGTCGACAGATAAATATTATTGACGTAGACTAAGATATTTTGCCCTTAAAACCACTGACAACACGGTACGGCTGCGTTCCCGACAACCTTCTATAAGATTATATAATAATACCTGTATGAAAGTTGCTGAATAATTCAGCGCACTAATAATGCTCACCCCATTATCCAAAATACCAACCCTACGGAAGGTAAGTGTAATACGTTTGAGGAATCCGGAAGGGCTCATCAAAATTTCCAAACACCGGTCTTTGCTTGACCTCCCATGCGGGCTAATTCTGAAGCCGCTTTTGCATAAGGTATAGAGGGCCAAATGGCCATGCCATCAACGTTAGGCAGTTTTGAAAGTAGCAGTCCACCTAAGCCAATAGCTAGTCGTTATTTAAGTGGTCAAGATATTTGATAATCCACCTTTATTATGCTCTGTATAATTGCACCTCCTAATATAAGAAGTGCCTTTTATTTGTCGTTGGGGAATCACCAGCATACATACTTAAAAGAAAAGAGTACGGAAGGGCCTGATGGAGCATTACTATGAATATTGATGTACTGTGTGGATCCACTAACACAGTTCGGATGTATGAGAAGAAACGTACCGAGGGTCTTTATGATTTATAGGGAGTTTAAAAATGGCTACGTGTTGTGGTTCAAAATCGCGTATTTCAACTAGTCAAACCATGTTAACAAACTATTTCTAATATCAACATTGGCAAGATCATCACAAATAAGTATTCCATGAAAAATGGCTATTCCCACATTACATAACAGTTTTATCAAACGAATGTCTCACTTACCCGTTATATTATAATCACAGTTTGCCACAGTTGATCCAACATTGTAAGAATCTTCTTTATGCACTAAATCAACCAATAAATGACATAGCGCTGGATTGTATCATGTCATTATAGTGTAACGGACCAAGTAACACATTATTAACATGAAACAATAGGCTGATCGAAACGCTTGTCACATCAACTGTGAGAGAATTGGTGACAATACTGAAAGCTAGTTGCAGCCCAGTATTATATCCAGTCACGATGTTGCAGCGCATGAAATGGAAAAAGCTGCATCTGGTAGCATTCTTGACAATGTACATTTCTGTATCAATTTTCTACCGCGGAAATACATCACTTAGGACGGAACTATACATGCTTTCAAATCGCTTTCCAATATGGCTTGTGAAGCAATGCACTTAAAAACGTCCGAATGTCAAAGAACAGCTGAATTGCTGGACGATTCGAAAGTATGTGTGCATGGTCTATAATCCCATTCACTCCAATAAGGAAGTACTATAAATATGGAAATAGTCTTTAATCAAGCGAGAATATGGTGTCTCGTCCTTCACCGCAATGGTACTGCCAGCTGAAAAAAAACGTTGCATCAAGACTGCTAGTGATAAGAAAACATGAATTATAATGAAGTTGCCTTCCTACCCAATTAATGCTTCTCGCAGGACAGCAGACATCACGTTCAAAAGGGATTTCTCCTTGATATTAATCATGCATCCTTATTTTTTTATAGAGGTAATTTCCTACCTGTTTCGCTCAGGACAGCAGACATCGCGTTAAAAAGAGATGTCTCCTTGATATTAATCACGTATCTTTTTTTGAAAGAGGCTAGCAATTACAAACATGCCTTTTATGCTAGTAAATAATACAAAGTTATCGATTTGATTGCTTATTGTCCGTGCATTGAGGCAAATTTGAGGACTACTCGCCCCATTTGATGAGAGCTATTGCAAAAGTAACTCAATTGTTACAGATTGTAATATTCTGACACGCATCTTGATATCGTACGCAACAGCACAGCACAGTCAACGGATTGGTCACGCGAGTTCACTTTGCTGGCAGGAAGCTTTCTTATGAACGGACGAGATGTGCCATTACTGAGATTGACTGAGTGCCGTCAACCTGCACACCGCACTCTAGTGATACACGTGAACATGTAATAAATGAGCGTAGAGCGGTGTACCTAATGTGCCTTGGCGAGGATGCTTCCTATTATAGTGTATTTGTGTCCTAGAACACGTATAGTCTGTTATAACTGTTAAGTTTAACACCATTAGATAAAGCATTTATGTGGCTTTAACATGCAAGCCGCAATTTGGCTATTTTGGAATGAGATCCGTAACAATCGGATGGACGATTTAGTTTTGAGCAAATTAAATTGCAGGACAGTAAATTGATAAATATTTAAACAGTACCACTTCAAGCTGCCGAATATTCGGCGCTGCGAGGCTACCGTTCCCCTCTTACTCCGCCAGTCACATTCATCTCCCTCATCTCAACCTCCCCCCCCCCCTCTTACTCTTAACACCTATTGCAATCCATTTCTTTACTTGGTCAGCACAATGCGCCTGCACGAATGAACAAAACCATACAATGACTCCTCTTATGAAATACTCGAGGGTGAACTATCGTTTTAGTAGAATCTTTCTATAGGACCAGATGATGACTGTGTAAACTTGGCACGACGGTTAATGCAGCTCGTCACAGCGATAGCTCGTGACACACAATCTGCAATCTCTGCCTGGGAACTGAGAGAGCTGTGAAGCCAGTAAAACAAACGCTCGTGTGTCAGATGCGCCCAGCGACCACAACCGTTCGACTCCAACCCGATCAACCTGATGGAGCCTTTGAAGTCGGTGCGTGCATAATCGTTCCCTTATGATTCCCAGGTAGAAAGCGCAGTCAAAGCTCGTTAACGAGTTTGCGAGACATGTTGGTTTATTTGCAGCGCGTCCATCAGCTATCTCGCAGGTCTCTGACTCGGGACCACCGAGAAGGAAACGAAGAAGGCGATAGCAGCTTCAGCAATTGTGGCTGTTTTATTTTTCGCCGGCGGCTCGCTAAGGCCACAGAGGAGCCCAGCCACAACACGGACGCATGCCGGAGTCTAAGATAAGGAACATTGCGACAAATGGACCCTTATCGGTCCATTTCGCCACGAACCCAGACCATGAAATAAACAATCAATTTTTAGCCATTATAGCACCAGTTTTGGTAGGGCTAACCGGCGCTTCCGCCCGAGAAAATGTGAACACACCTCCAACGAGTGTGTGTTTTACAATTATTCATATTCACCGCACATCCAGTTCGAATGGACCTTTTAGGCAATGCTAGAGGTTCTTTGTTTTTAGAGCTATATTGTGTATATATTAATGTATTTGTAAGTGTTAATAGTTTTTGCCTGCAGAAAGTAAAAAATATCATGCAGCCATCAGTTTGCTTTCTTGCATCATTAAACAAGCGCGCATGGTTACAACGTATACGATAGCCTGTTGTTGTCTACTAGAAACCGCTCTTATCAAGAAATTCGTTTGATATTTGTAATATGGCTAAGTTGATACCGCGCATTTTGTGGTCGATACATGTATTACTAAGAGTTAATAACAAACATATGTCAGAAGATTTACGTTCATACATTTCATGACAGATATATATGTGTATATATATAGATATATATATATATATATATATATATATATGTACAAATATATAAATATATACAAGGAGATATATATATATATATATATATATATATATATATATATATATATATATATATATATATATATATATATATATATATATATATATATATATATATATATATATATATATATATATATATATATATATATATATATATATATATATATATATATATATATATGACAATTCGTATAGTATATCCTTAAAGATAGGCTAAAGCGAGTTGACCAAGGAAAATCAATGTTTTTCAAACTAATGATCACCAAAATATTATGTCTATGGATTAAGTCCCATTCAACCGGGCAACAGATGATTCGAGGTGATAACATGGAAAGTACGTGGAGCCAACACCGGTAGACATATGTAAGCAAACCTCAGATACTCTTTCTAATTTCATGATCATGCATAGGGCTTAAATCAGTGTCGGGGTATGACAAGATTTATGCGCTATAGGCACTGAGCCGCTCCAGCTGCTCTTCGCCGATAGCACCGCTGGTGGGATCAACATACTAGCAGCTTCTGCGAATGACACTCGGGGCTTATATTCTAATTATTGTGGTCAACCAAGAAGTAATGACTTACCGTCACCTTTGACAGCCTTGAACGTTTATTTAACGGAAATCTAGTGATGGTAAACGTTTAGGTAATGTACAATAAAACTAGACTATCCCGTGTGATGGAATACTTCATCCCCTGCCACGTACTGAAATTGTACCAATATGGTTATGATAGTGAAACTGGAGCTATTTAGGTGTCGACATGATGTCGACGCATTTGTTGCAATAAGATACCCTAATACGATGTTGCAATATCGTCTCAATTTCTATTTGAAAAAAATATAATGACATCTTAACGAACACTCAGATGAAAACAATATAGCATATTATGAGGCTGCATAAAATCACAGGCGAAGGCTTTTAGCATCATTAACATGAGCTGACATGATGCAACGTAATACTGTTACGCGTAGGCATCTTAGACCGCATAACTATAACCGATCATTTATAATGTGTGAGAAGCTTTAACCGGACTTAAAAGGCAACTTTTATGAAATGCATACAGACAACGGCGGACTATAAAGTTCCATTGGATAATTCTGCTTCATAGTAAATCTTCAGTTAGAAATGTCTTAAGATTATTTTATGAAATTTGTAAACACGTGAGTTCTGCCAAATGAAATACGCCCATATATGTGAAAACGGTGCTGAAAATTCAAAATGCAGTGCTCCATAACCGACGGAATACAATGGTGTGACAGCACAATGTGCTTGCTTGAGGAGTCCTCGGTTAAAGAGATTTAAATGTACATTGTAATTCCGACTAAAATGGTAGATTGATTAAGTGCGCTCTCTGATTTTAAAGTTTCGTCATTTTCACACAGCTCGTGATAAAACAACGTTGGCAGCTTAAGCATAGCTGTCGTTTGCCAGGTGCACCGATCTTATAGAAATGGAATGCCAGGTAAATACAGTCACTCGCTCATTGGCTTTGCGGTAATGATATAGAGAGATTTTGTTCAAACGATATTATATTTCCGGATTATAAAGATGTAAGATACTGTTACTGTTGAGTGCAATTTGGGACAGGATCGGAGTATTTATAATATGTATAGAGATATATATAGATATAGATAGATAGATAGAGATAGAGAGAGAGATATATAGATATATATAGAGATAGAGAGATAGAGAGAGAGAGAGATAGAGAGATAGAGAGAGAGAGACATATAGAGAGAGAGAGATAGATCTAGATAGATATATTTATTTCTATCTCTATAGAGAGATATAGAGGGGAGGGATATATATAGATATAGAGAAGAGAGAAAAAGAGAGAGAGACAATATCTCTATAGATAGATAGAGAAATATATATATATATATAGATATATATATATATATATATAGATTTATATAGAGACATCTCTATATATATATTAATATACACATATATATGTATATATAAAATATACATATATATATTATATGTATATATATGTACATATATAAATAAATATATAAATATAATATATATATATAAAATATATATATAATATATATATATATATTTTACATATATATAGGTATATTATTATATATACTTATAAATAGACATGCATATATGATTTATATATATATATAAATATGTATTTATATAAATATATGTATGTATATATATATATTTATTTATATATATGTATATATATGTGTATATATATGTGTATATATAGATACTTATATATAGACATGCATATATTAAGTAGATATATATCAATATATATTAATATAAATCAATGAAAAGTATAAATATGAATGTATATACATAACAAATACATTTCTGTGTGTGCGTGTGTGTATTTGTGTGTGAGTGTATGAGTATGTTTGTGCTAGAATATATACATATGTATATTTTATGCTGTTGTGTCAGAACCATACAAGTTTAGTAATGCTGAATACTCAAATGGGTTGCAATTGAATATTGCTTCGCATTGTACAAAAGCAGCTTCTAGCATCAACGGAGGGGCTTTACCATCTTGTTGGTGATCGTTAATGGAGTTATTTTTTCAACTAAATATTATTCTTTACAAATGTGCTGTTGCCCTTGTTTAGCAAGCAAAACATGATTTTAATGCGGCGTCCCGTGGGCAATGGTTATATTTGTGGTAATTTAACTTTAGTTAGAAGCCTTGACACTAAGTACAATCGGTTGTATCATGTCACCAGCAATCGAGCAACCTTGCGCTGACACGAACCACATTCATTACGAAGCCTTCAATGCGTACCAAAATATATACCCCAAAGAGCCACTTACTTCTATGAGTGGTACATATGGAACCTGTTTTTTTCTTCGACGAATAAAGATTATTAATTTGCCGGGTGATGCCGGGTTTTCGTTAGCACACAATAAAACGTTAGCTAACAGCAATTGAAATTTTGAATTTGGGATTATACATTCATGATGATCCGAGAGATCATTCCATACGTCGACATAGTGGTAGGGAAAAGCGTTGGATTGCGAAGTTAATGGTAATTTTGAATAAATAGAGTGGAGTTGATGAAAATCATTCCGTCTATATTAAATTGATCACAGCAAACACGTTTTTTGATTTTCCTCCAATATTTAGAGATCAAATTTTATCCACGGCAAAAACCAGACCACAGAAAATAGCACAGAGTAACTACAATCGTATTAACCCAAGTACTTGTATTCTCCTATTTTACGATGTCGTCAGAATACACTCTGCTGTCTCTGGAGTCGGATTTACTGTCTGCTTTATTATAATTAGCACATGCCATCCTATGTTTTCTCCCTAGAAAATTACTCTAACGATGTCTTTTTTTTTAACCGAACAATTCCTGATGGCTCACACCTATCGGCTGGTCGTGCAAATGATTAATCTGCTTCTAGGCAAATCGGTAAAAGATTCTGAAATTACCATTGACAGCCAAAGCTACAAGTAAGCTGTGTTTGTGTCTGACGGTGATGAGAAATAGGGATCAGGTGGCAGCTATCGCCGTTAATTAGCTGATCTAGCGTCTCGGGACAGCAGCTAATCTCATATATAATGAGCATTATAAATGTCATTTTTCGTTCAATATTGGATGGATTCCATTACTAGCTGAAGTTCAATTTATGTTCAATGAAAGTGTAGGTAATTGTTATATATATCACCCCCTTCGATGATGACAGCTGTAAGGACAATTTCTAAAAGCCCTCAATGTTTAAAGTATCAGATAATAACTATTTTAAATGTAATTAAAGAAAGAAAAAGAAAAACGAATGGGTTTATTACCCCTTTGTTTAGCCTCAACAACTTATCGTCGCATTATTAATACTGTACAATAGTGTATAATGTACCCAGCTCTTACCTATTGCGATAGACCACATTTGAGGTGTGCGCGAATGGTTGGCGATATTACTTACCAAGTGCTCTTCAAGCGTAGTACTTATTGTCAACCAGCGCCAACGTGATATCATGCCGTTTGCGTAAACGGCGTATAACGTAGGTGTTCATAAGGTACTTTTTTCCCTCAGATAATTCAGTCTATTGCACTCCCAAGAACTTGATTACTTTCATCTCGTGGGATGGAGCAGCTAGCCCGTGTGACCTGCACAGCTTGTTATGTATCATTTCACAGTAGACCTGTTAGCATGCAAAAAGCAATGAACTGGCTGCCACTCGAAGTCTGCTTCGTGCATCGCATCGAAGGACAGTGCATACACGCGTGTACAAGCAGCAATTCATGAATTCACTAATGCCAACATATAATTGCATAACTCTTTTAACATTCGACAGCACTTGACAAACGGGTACGGAAGTGCTTGCTAGGAAATTATCAAACTCGATTAATATTCTGTGTTGAATTCGCAATGCTCCATACCCTGACATATCTGTCTCAGTAACGTAAACGGCTGTCATTGCGTGACAAGCCATGCATCGTCTTCATGCCATGCACTATCATACAAAATTCCACGATAAAGCATCTTAATGGTACACTAAATTTCTCGGGTCAATGCTCTTGGAAATTGCTTTTAGCACACTCATGTTTTTTTCTAGTCAGTTTGGAATAAAATGTTGGTATTCAAATCCAACAAAAACACCTTTTTTTGGAATGTTACTGGGTCTATATACTGCCGATGGCCCCGAAAACAGTTGGTAAACATATATAGCAGATACAAGATTTGTTTTTGAATATCTATAAGAGACAAAGCCTTCTGTCTGGACCCTGTTTCTTGTTCATGTGAGCAAAAACACCTGGTCACTATACATCGTGATGCAACACAATAATAATGTTTATTGTGACAGACAGTTATGAACTTGGTTGCTTAAATCGTTCGTTATCGTGAGGGTGTGGGGTATCTGACATGTTGGCATGGTTAGTCTAGAGCCCTTTCAAAGTGACATACGTGGTAAGTGGTCAAAATAGTCGTTCATATCCATGACTGGTGACCCTATAATTCCTATTCAATACCATATTTCGGAAGAGATAAGGGGCAAATGCTGAACATGACCGCAATTCCAGTTGCCATCGGAAGCTAACACAGCAACCCACGTATCTATGGAACTATCGACTTATTTAATCTCGGTGTCAATTTCTAGCTGTGATGACCTATGTCCATGGAAAAAGTTAAAGCTAGTAATTGAATGTATACGTGGATATCACTTAGAATGTATGTAATGTAAATATAACACAAACCAACGCGATTTAGTAATTGTTACCTGTGATGGTGATGGCTATGAGGAAATCATTTACCTGAGTATGTGTACGTGTCCGGTTGGATAACGGCAATTAATTGACGGGTCCCATCATTTGTATCCATTAGAAGGACCTACACGGTCTTTATCCGTCGAGTTCTGGCGCTGATGGAATATCATCGCATCCGTTCTGTTGGCGAATCCAACAGTTATACAATTTTAATAAACCATAGTTACTAAACACAACATTCATATTAAAGCAACATAATAGTACTTACCACATAAATATTCATACAAAAGGCACTGAGCTAGGCTGAGCTAGGCTGAAATGCATATTATAAATATGTGTATTTCGTTGTACCAACATGATAGGAGCTATGCCCCCTGTTAGAAATAATTGCACCAGTGCATAACGCCTGCAAATATATTCGCACTCATTATGGCTATATCAATTAACCTATTAGTACCCCTACAGTCTTGGTGATCCATTTTGAGAAATCCGCGATGGATCCGTTATGGAAATGAAGTGTCACTTTATCAGTTGTATATCCTGGTATATTTTAGCTTTTGCATATATGATTGATGATCCAAGTTATGTGTAAGGTTCCTGTTTATCAGATAATCTTACTCCTGTTCTAGGACAGTCTTTGATCAACTCTTATAACTTAAGCCCAGGATATACAAGCCAGCTAATGGCTTACAGAGAAAGTTGATTTTCTATTGAAATTTCCGATGAGTGAGTCCATCTTACTAATGCGTTGAATTTCTTAGTCGGTAAAGATGTCCTAGACTGTCCCTGCACTGTATCACAATAATTCAATCATAATTTTGTCTAATTGCATTTCGGTATTATCTCCCGCTAAGTTATTCTACATTGCACCTGCATCATTATTTATTTGTCTACATGAGAACAAAAGTTTGGAATATTAACTCAAGAAGCAATATATTTTTTCAGTCATAAATAACCGTCGCTGTCACAATCATTTTCGACTGTGTCCGAGCAGTCACGTGTTTTGTTCCAGATACTATAATGTCGACAGATGTAAAATGGCGAATACCGCACAGAGTGTGTATCAACTTTGTTTTCATGCAAATGTGCTGACATGAGCGTATGCACGAAGTGATATTGCCATTTCTTGCCGAATTAAACTAAACAACACAAGATGCATTGCTTAGTGTATACGCACTGCCCTTCTGAAAGATATCTTGGGCAGTCTGAGTGTCCGTTATACAATTTTTCTGCCATGCTGATAAGTCTCGGAAGAACTGATGTAAAGTTACCCTAGCACTTATGTTAGCGAAAACACTCAGCCTCCATGCATTATATCCCATTGTTTCTTAATGGAACGGACATTGCTCATGTAATTCAACGAATGTATATATTTCCGGCTACTGAGAGCTCGGAAATGTTACTTCAAAAGGCCCATTTGGTTCTAATATTATTAACAGGGAGGCAGTTATATGTATATATACATAAATATATATATATATATATATATATATATATATATATATATATATATATATATATATATATATATATATATATATATATATATATATATATATATATATATATATATATATATATATATGTATATATATCTGTATATATATTACATACAAGCAAGGTACGCTTTAATGGCCGTGCATCTAGATGTAAATTAAACATAAATGATCCGAAGTCTATTTAGCACAACCACGTCTAATTGGTAATCGATTGGCATAAATTGACCATTTATATGTCTTGCAATTCCCATCGCAGCGAAAGCTCGATGAATGTAAGTATATGTTGAAACTGCGTGGTAGAGTTTGTGTTATCTAAATGTGTCTTATTCATTCTTGTAACTAATTGGTTTGCATAAGAACAGCCGACTTACACACACATACTGAGCACCAAATGAGTTTCTAATATTCGTACACGGGAATATCTTCTTTTTCTTTTTGTTCTTCTTCTAATTCTTATTTCCTCTTCTCGGTGAATTTCTAATAGCCGCATTATGACTAGCAAAACCACTTAGCACAGCAGTTATTATCAACAAGATACGTGACACATCATCGGACAATATCCAGGACAATCTCGTTAAAGAAATATGTTGTTTGAATAAAGAACCGTACTGGAAGATGCAAGTAGGACTCTCCAGCCATGCCATCGGGATCAATGGAACAGCCATTTGACCAAAGTGTGCTACGTAGAGTTATGAAATGACTGTCAGTTTTCCGGGATTATCTATTTGTGACACAATTATATAAAGGTTTGTATCTTTTATTTGCGACTAAATTAGATCACGTCGAGTCCTTTAGTACGCCGTAGGCGGGGTTGGTTGATAGTTAGGCTTATAACTACATACGCATCAGCGGCCCGCATTATAAGAACATAGGTAATGAAACATTTGCAAACATTGTAGCTGGACCCTTTCAAAAATACAATCGCTAAATCTGAGAACCTTCGACATCTGGAAAATGACAATCTATGATCAAATGCATTCCCAATTCCATTTTTTTCTATTACGAACAAATTTAATATATTGAACGGTCACTATGGTTACCGTAGATCTGCAGAATAAAGATACAAAACGGAAAATTGCTATGATGGCCTGAAACACGATATGGATTGTCTGCAAAATTATTTCCGACATGCAATTCCTAGCGTTTACAATAAATCATGCTCGATAGTCTTAAATTGTCACAATAACGTATGTTGTATGATACATTATAGAATAAATAGAATACTCAGCTTTGTCCACTATTATTATCGTAGTGGTCTTGATGCGTGTACAAGCAGGGCTTTTAAAAGTGACGAAGCGCTAACGGATCACCACAGGTTATTTCATTGACAAATATTTCCCCAGGATAATGTTACTAGGCAGCAATATGGTTATAAACGGTGTTTTGCCGCCGGTCATACACAGAGGCAAAGAAGCGAATGCAGTTTGGAGACGCGTTTGAACGAATAAAATTGCATGATGTATGGCAAGTATACGAATGTAGTTCAACTGACCACTCTGATATTGGCCCGTCGTAGAACTGACCTAATTACCTAACTAACTAATAAGTGATATTCCACCGCAAATGTGGGATGTATCATCGGTAGGAACTTATAGTTACATTATCAGTATTCACCAATCAGACAAATAAATGAACACGCCACTTGTGTGCAATGTCCATCAGTGCTACAGCTTCTCAAAATCACACGGAATTTTGTGATCAGCTTGGGGTGAGACGAATAAAGATGTTTCATACTTTCCATTTATTACGGGATGCGTCTGACATTTGAATTGTACATCTATTATGAGATACAGAATAAGAATGATGATGTCATACAAAGTGAGGATGGGGATTTGTTACCTTATCTAGAATATTAAATAACTTTTTCAATAAATTTTTTACCTACCGACAATGCTCCGCTAACGGTGTAGGCTGATGTTACTGGGACAGCACACGTGCTAAATATGTCATTGGTTGCCCGGCAGTGTGTAATCCGAAATGTTATCGAGCTGAGATGGTTTCCTATGAAACTCACCATAATTTATTCGTGCGCACTACGCGTAAAATCAATTAATCCCCTGGCAGAGTTTGCTATTCCAGTCTGCATATTAGCAGGTTTGTTTGTCTGCGCAGGCGCACTCAAAGTAAGACGCCTGTTCAATATCGTCTATCAATACAGAGCACAAGTGAGGTTCTCTTAACAATAATTCCAACAGCGAACTCAATGCTTCTATTGAACGGTACATACTGTTCCTTTATGTACAGGCGGGTAGGGAACGCACGTCAACAAATACCACTAACCGTAGGAGTTTGCATTCACCTGCTAAGCGCCCGTCACGATTCTAATCAAAGCCACAATAACATATCGTGCTGTTGTTGCCTTTTCATAGCCTGATTTTCCCAACAGAGCTAGTTTTAGTTAATCTATCAGGAGCACCTTTGCATTGATACGAAATACAGATAGGCGTGGTTTGCAACGAGTAATCTTCAACCTGAAAGGTAATCATGCGATTAACTCGTGCATATCGTCCAACATTATGACAAAACAAATACCCATGTCTGCATCATCAGCGATGTCATGTAAAAATCGACTTCTAGATCCATCACTAACCTTGTCTAGTGATCGCATATTCGAATGAAGAAGATTTATGGTCCGTTTGAAAACGATTATGATCATGCATGCGTGATCTTTGAAATCTTGTCTTAACTTAACATGGTGCTTGCCATTGACCTAAGAATGTAATTGCTTGTTAAGAGACAGATTATTACTCTAATAAGGCGAAACTATAAGATCGCACATTTGCTTGGAAAAATCTATTGTTATCTACAGGTACTATATGAATATAACGCATGATTGGCAATCTAATGATAGTGATTAGATATATGCTGGTTGATCCCTATGCGAAAATCTCCCGGCGATCACAATACAATAGATGTGTCATTCTTATATTTCTATTGTGTTTTTTCACGGCGGCCGAAGACATTTATAATGTTGTCTGAGCAACTAAGGAAGCTCTCTGTAACTGAAGTGTTTTGTTTCTACTAATCATCGTGCTTGTCTGTATATGACCTTTTTTATTAAGTTCCTTTGCAAGACCATGGACGTGGTAGTTGTTGTGTTTGTAGTACGTCTAGCTAAGCAAAGAACTAGAGCTTAAGGTACAATTAAGACATTTCAAAAGAAGATACGTCATGACTTGCCGCTGATGATCCTTTCAGTTGTGGCTTAGCACTTTATAGTTCAATGTTATAACGTTAATCATTTACACATACCATGATAGTAGTTGTGCATACATACTCGTATCATATCGCACACCATTAATGCCATAACCTCATCTGAGTTTTCCATGTGCAGCATAATTGTTATTGAGCGACTTACAGCTCCACACACATAGAGGTCCTTGAACTCCGTTATATCAAATAGTAGACAAGTGGCCAGCGGTGAAAAAAAAGACATTAAAATCATTCCAGCATCAATTGTAGTACAGAGCTTCTTATCCAGAGTGGCGGTTACCATACACTGCACCTGATCGATATAATAAGGTCATTTAAAGAACATAATGGCCATTCCCAGCCTATCTTGTCACTACCCCTGAGGATGTCGACAGATAAATATTATTGTCGTAGACTAAGATATTTCGCCATTAATACCACTGACAACACGGTACGGCAGCGTTCCCGACAACTTTCTAAAAGATTATATAATAAAACCTGTATGAAAGTTGCTTAATAATTCAGCGCACAAATAATGCTCACCCATTATCCAAAATACCAACCCTACGGAAAGTAGGTGCAATACGTTTGTGTAATCCGGAAGGGCTCATAAAAATTTCCAAACACCGTCTTTGCTTGACCTCCCATGCGGGCTAATTCTGAAGCCGCTTTTGCATATGGTATAGAGGGCAAAATGGCCATGCCATCAACGTTAAGCAGTTTTGAAAGTAGCAGTCCAGCTAAACGTATAGCTAGTCGCTATTTAAGTGGTCAAGATATTTGATAATCCACCTTGCTAATCTCTGTATAATTGCACCTCCGAATATACGAAGTGCCCTTTATTTGTCAGTGGGGAATCATCAGCATACATACTTAAAAGCAATGAGTGCGGAAGGGCCAAAGCCTGATGGAGCATTACTATGAATATTAATTTACTGTCTGGATCCACTGACACAGTTAGGATGTATGAGAACAAAACGTACCGAGGGTCCTTATGATTTATTGGGACTTTAAAAATGGCTACATAATGGCGTATTTTTACTAGTTAAACCATGTTAATAAACGATTTTTATTATCAACATTGGCAAACTCATCACATGTACGTATTCCATAAAAAATGGCTATTCCCACATTACATAACAGTTTTTATCAAACGATGTCTCCCTTACCGGTTAAATTATAATCACAGTTTGTAACAATTGATCCAACATTGTAGGAATCTTACGTTTTGCGCTAAATCTTTTCTTGCCTGAATAAACGCCCATTGCTTATTATGGCCTATATAATTATTAGAACACATCACATATTCAACAGCGTGGATACCGAATATCGGTAAGTGCGGTATTCTACATTGTGCAAACAGAGCGCTAGATATGCCGGATCCGCATTGATTTGCAGGCATAAGCCTTAACCTACTAGTAACTGTTAAGCGACTGTGCTGCTGGGAAAAAAGGCAGCTTCATCCGGCTTTCACTGAGAGCACAAAACTTGTCTGAATTCAACAAAATGCAAATTATAAAAATGTGCCTGTGAACCACAAAGGATAGACAATTATTGGTAAAGGGATAACCTGCAAAATTGGTTTATCGATTGATTCTATTTAATTTGAACAAAGTTATGGTGTGATTATATTTGCAGATGAAATGTGTACATTCGCAATTGATCTACTAAATATATGGTACTTAATTGTTAACGATTATAACTATTAAGGTGCAACTAATAACAGGTTTCATTTGATAGCACGACTAAACATTCAATGCCACCAAACACATTCATGTTGAAATTAGTTACGCTCATATTCGTCAGTACTTGCCAGCACCTAATTGCAAAGATTGTTACATTGTTTAAGTATGAGCACCCAATGCAACAGGTCAAAGCTGACAATATTAACGATATAACCTTTTATGGCTGAACACAGCCATGTACATGTATTCTGCAGTCTGTACCACAGCCTATGTGGTGAATATTTTATCCAGAGCCCTGCATACAAACAATGCTCATGAATAGCGGACAAATCGATTATGAGAGCAATTAACATTTGTTTACACGCTGTGCATATGGGATAGCTTACTGGTGTAATTCGGTTTCGATAGACTTTTTCAGTGCATCATTGATTCATTTGCTTCATCTAATGCTCTCGGCCAGCCACTAACTTTGGCATATATTTACAATTGGATACTACTAACTAATAGTTCAGCTTTATCGACACAGCCGCTCATCTCGCCATTTAGTGAGATTCTGTCTACATGTTTTTCATTACTCAAGTCGGTCATGCTAAATTCATCAGTTGTCTATCTACAGAGGCAACAATTGAGAATCTGCATGTCATCAATTTTAATACTGTAGTAATTTAATCACAAAACCAGCCGTGGTGCTTCTCAGAGTACAGACAGGTTGTTGGCAGGTACGCTTGTTACATCAATCTGTGGTAAGAGCCAGCATAATGATACCTATTGATGCTTTCATTCCGTTCTGATATTCTTAAGCTACTGTTTACTTAAGCTTATTAACCGGCGTAGCTAAGGACTTCCATACATTGGATTTTAGAAAAACGACAAATACGATCAGTCACAGAACCTCTAAAATCGTAATATTGGTAGTTGCTGTATATTACCAACTGTTACCTTCAAGGGAAGACTTACACTAACAATGTATTCAGCGGTTACACTTTTGGATCATTTTTTTAACTTTGAAATTCATCGGTTTATGTTCAACCACTCCAGTCACCGTGGTGTATAGATCAACACGCACAGACACATTGGTAATGCGCGAGCCAAAACAATTAATAGTAATCAATTCAAAGGAATCAATGAAAGCTACTCGATTTAAATCGAGTCGGAGAGTTGTCTGATGCTTTGACGGTCACCAGCACACTGACTGACAGTTACTATAAACAGGAAAAACTTAGCTTAATTGATGGGAAAACCAATAATCGCAACGAACCGGGATACGGGCATATTTGGTAGCATTTGGAACGAATGCTACGGGACAAAACTTAGAGAACTCACTATGTTGAGCTGCCAAGTTTTCTGCGTAACGACTATCGTGTAATGCCTCAGTGCAATTGGGCATCAGTGTCAAGACGTCACTGAGTGTCAGAGTCTAGGCGTCATCGGGCATCAGCGTCATGTGTCACATAGTGAAAAAATCTAGGCGTCATTGGTCGTCAGTGTCTGGGCGTCATTGGGCGTCATTTTGTAGGAGTCACTGAGCGTAATTATCTTTGCGTGATCGTCTGAGGGTTTATGGTTATTTCGGGTGGGAGCGCATGAAATACGCGCAATCATAAAAAAGACTGTAGTTCAGACTCCAGAGGCAGCTCTTTATATGAGCGACTCGTTGATTGCAGTGTGTATGCGTACGACATCGTTAAATAGAATAATAAAATACTTGGGGGATTATGATTTTGGTTACCCTGCGATATTTTTTGGTGGTCTTGTCTTTGCATTAGATCACATTTGATTGCAAAAATAACGGAGGAAAATCAAAAAACGTTTTTGCTCTGATCAATTGTGAAATCGGTCTATTTATACGAAAATGGCAATGAACTTTGCCATCGAACGCTTTTCCCCACCGCTATGTTGACATATGGAATGTTCTTTTTTGTCAACCCGAACATATATATGTGAATTGCATTTGGCTAACAATTCTATGTTGACAGAAACATCACGCTGAAAGCACTTATGATCATTCTTACCCTTTAACCGCGCGTATCTGGAACATGGCTAAAGAAACGTCCATAGATGGTTCCGACCAAGCGCCGTATTATATCAGTCAACCGGCTGGGATGAATTCAATACATCTCAAGCCTCAGGTGCAATAACAGATTGATACTCTTCATGGGGATTTATTTTGGCTGAAAAGGTGATAGAGGAATTATAAGCAGCTGCGCATCATTTCTAGCCATCTTATTATGACCAATATCTCTACGATAAACATAAACTTGCGCCCACAGCGCTTCACATTAGAGCTTGCAATAATTTGAAGGAAAACTCAATTAATAAGATAGTAAGAAATGTAGTCCTTATGTTAGGATAACGCATTTCGATATATTACGGAGAAAGGAAGTACTGTAGTGATGGGTCTGCGAGAAACATTGGTGTAGGATAATGCAAACGTGGCCAATGATATATCATTGTTTTTCGATGTGTCCTCTGACTAAACAATTAAGTGAACTGCTCATGCTATCGCCTCCCCACAGGGGACATTTTTACTGAGATATATGCTAAAGGATAAAGAAGGATGATATATCATGTGTGTCGACCAATCTAAAACCGGGGTCCTGTTCCTTGGGGATAATACTGATAATGCAAAGAAGGATAGATACATTCATTCATTTTCTTGTCTTGAGGTAGCGGTTTTTGGACACCATCGGCTATCAACAGCATTTAAAGGGCGTGGGTGGTTCCTATAATTATACACATAATCATCTACACCTATGGTCGTAACGTCTGGAGAATGGGACTAAATGTAACAATTTGACTGTAAATCACAAGACAAGCAAATACGAAAGGCAAGCGAATTTGATCAAATGATTTAGTCATCGATTCTTTACGGTACCACCTGTTATATGATATATTGTTTTATGCCACTCTGCCCTACATGGGGAGTGAATGAGCCCGATTATGCACGGTATTCATTTGTCACATAGTGCGAATAGGCCACGGGCTACGACCAGAAAGTTCAGGCATTGAAACCAAAGAGACTTGCCGTCAACGAGGTACTATAAAGCATTACACATGACTGTCAGTCGACCCTGTTTTGATTGAAGGAATACTGCTGAGCGGGAATATAAGTTCATGCCATGGTTAATAAACACGTTGAACGTGGAAATTCTAATGGCAATGTCCGTTATATCACCACTCAACCGAGCGACATTAAATAACAGAATGCATAGGAGGACGACTGAGAAATGGCAGAGGGGGATAACACATGTATTAACGTATCGATGGGCAAGAGAGAGAGAGAGAAGAAGTACTCGTGTTCCATGATTCAGTACAGGTGTTTTCCACTGCTTCGACAGTACCTACATCTTGCGCAATACGACGTTAGGATAAGCTGCTGTGTTGCATTAGGTTCGACAAAGTAAAAATCATTGACTAGACCTTGACGTTTTTCAGCAAGGCTTCTAATGCCAACCATGAGTGTTTTAGAGGGGATATATTAATGTAATTCTCCATGCACTAATAAGCGGAGAGGTTTTCCAACCAGTTGGCCACTGGAAGGAGCAAACTTTGAGGGTAATAGGATTCCGGTTAGGCTCGCAATATGAGATAAGTTTATATCTCATGGAACTTTAAAAACACCATATCCTATAATGCACGGCATCAACAATTTACATTCGATTGATATTGAATGGAGCATCGTTTACAGTAAATATGCGTCAGAATTATTGACTTAATGATTACTCATCAACATCTAACAGAATGCGTTATACTGTCAGCAATTTAAGTTCAATGCTACATGTAAGACGCGTAGTGGCACACAGCCTGTCGCCATAGCGCCTAATCATGCCTGCCGGCCTGGCTGGAGGGGCAGTATAGAATGTCAACAACTCTGAAAAAAAAGACTTTAAATATTCGGGCCAATATCTGTTACGATATGATCCCTGAAATGTGTATTAAGCCATGCTCCCTGTGAATAAACTAGTTGACTGTCCAACTACGTAATATTGTGTCAGAATATCTTCCTCACGCCGACATGCAGCCGTGATATTGCTTCTAAACCGCGGCCATAGCTAAATATGAGGCCAAGGAAGCTGAAGAATTTACTGGAAAATCGTGAATTTTGCTAGGAAAGAGAGGATCGTTGATTGGAAGTCGAGGATAAAAGGGAGAGGAGAGAAGTCACGTGTGTATCGTTGCGCAGGTCACTGCGCAGGTTGGAATTGAACTCTCAAGTGTAAACAAACACCAGCTGATTGCAGAATCTGTCAGTCGAGACTCAAGTTGAAGTTGACATGCAGCTGTTTGTAGTACTAAAAGAGTGAAAAGAAACCATAAAAGTGAACATTCCGATTGTGCCACAGTGTGTGAATACAGAACAGGCCATTGAAGATATACGCTCAGCCACTGCCTGTGACTGTCACTGTGTGAGTGTGAAATCCGAAAATGACGACGACACCGTGTGCAAGTCAAACGCCAAGTGATGGTAGAAGTTGGATCCCACCCCCTCAACCCATGGATATGAAGAATCACCTGCACTCGAACTGGCAGCTCTTCAAGGACTTGTGGAGCAACTATGAGATTGCCGTAAAACTACTAAAGAAGGATAATACGATAAGAGTAGCAACACTTCTGTCGATCATGGGCAAGGAGTGCTTTTTGATATACAAAAACTTGCCTTGACGGATACAGAACGTAAGGATCCCCAGAAAATACTCGATGGACTTCGATATATTTCGAGCCGCAGTGGAACACAGTGTATGAGCGATACGTGTTCAATACGTGTTCACAAGACCCACACGAGAGTGCTGACAGCTACTTCAACAGGCTGAGAAAGTTGAGTGCAACGTGCGAATTCGATAATATGTTGGCTGAAATGATACGAGACAGGATAGTGATCGGAGTCAGGGACTCTGTGCTACGAGCCAGGTTGCTGAGAGAAAAGAATCTGACGCTAGAGAAGTGTCTGGATACCTGCAGAGCAGCCGAGTTGACCAGTCAGCAACTGAAGGCAAAAGACGGAAGCGGAAAAATAGAGGCAGTCCATGCAGTGAAACAGAGCCAGAGACATAAGAAGGAGAAGTCGAAGAAGACGACAGACGAGAAACCCAGAGAAAGTAGATTGTACTTACTGCGGCACCCAGCACGCAAGAAGGCAATGTCCAGCATGGGGCCAGCAGTGCAAAAAGTGCAAGAGGCACAACCACTTCGCAAGCATGTGTAGATCGAGGAGTGCAAAGGTGCATCAGACTGGCACAGATTCTGAGGACTCAGACGCGTCGCAATTTGCAGTGCTGACGGGACGAACCAAATACCTGGTAGAGCCCTAAGTGAAACAAAGAGGCAACAGCGCTCCTTGGAGGAATAAAGTTTTCCAGTTAGATAACGGAGCAGGCTTCAACTGCCTGAGCCTAGGGGACTGCTGCAGAATTACAAACAGCGAGAAACCAGACCTAAAGAAAAGCCCCAAGACGCTGAAGTCGTACAGCGGTGATAAGTTTAACAACTTGGGACAGATCACCCTGGAACTGAAAATAAACAGAAAGCAAGAATACGTGCGATTCAAGGTGGTGAAAGACGTCGCATGCTCACTACTGAATGGTGAGACTGCCGAGCGGTTTGGTTTGATGAGAGTGACGGAGAAATTCCTGATAAATCAGGTGACAGCAGATCTGACTCAAAAAGACGTAAGAAAGAAATATAAAGATGTATTTGAAGGATTGGGAGACTTGGGAGAATACCACTTAGAGATAGATCTTGCGGTGAAACCACGACAGGACGCACAAAGAACGGTTCCCGTAGCCCTCAAAAGCGAACTGAATGAGAAAATAGATAGTATGGTAAACCAGGGCATACTACAAAAAAATCACAGAACCGACGGATGCATGCATGCATGTATGTATGTATGTATGTATGTATGTATGTATGTATGTATGTATGTATGTATGTATGTATGTATGTATGTATGTATGTATGTATGTATGTATGTATGTATGTATGTATGTATGTATGTATGTATGTATGTATGTATGTATGTATGTATGTATGTATGTATGTATGTATGTATGTATGTATGTATGTATGTATGTATGTGTATGTATGTATGTATGTATGTGCATGTATGCATGTATGTATGCATGCATGTATGTATGTATGTATGTATGTATGTATGTATGTATGTATGTATGTATGTATGTATGTATGTATGTATGTATGTATGTATGTATGTATGTATGTATGTATGTATGTATGTATGTATGTATGTATGTATGTATGTATGTATGTATAATGTGTGTATGGCATGTATGCTCGGACATGTATGTAATGTATGTATGTATGTATGTATAATTGTGACTGGCGTGATGCACGGACAAGAAAACAAATTATTCCGCCAATCCGGATCAATAAATCAGAGCCGCGAATTAAATGAAGGCGCGAGTCTTTGGGCTAAAGTAGTGCCCCTGTTGAATAGAGGGAAAACTAGCTTGGGGCGCCTTCCGCTTTTTTTGCGTGTAAAACTTGTCAGTAAGATTGATCTACGGAGAAATTTTTGTAAAGATGATGATCGATGGGAAATGCAAAATGAGCTGATTTCATCAAGTTGTGGGCTGGTTTTTGTACGCCCCCAGCGCCAAAAATATTTTCTCACATTATTTTCGTCTTATTCCCATGGCGCAATACCTCGCCCAGAGAAGCCAGTTGTCAAAGCGCGCTATTTGGGGCTAAAGAAGCGGGTCCATCAACAAAACGCAAGTTATGCAGATTCGCGAGTAAAAGCGAGGCGAGCTATCGGGGCAGAGATGTTTTTGCAAGGACATATAACAGTAGATAGGTAAATACGAAAAATATAATTGCAGTGATAATGAACGGTGATGTAGAATGGTAGAAACCGCCATCAAATGTAATTTAGCGGTTTTGAACTGCCTCATATGCGCGACGCAATTTTGGTAGAATCTATCAACAACCGGACCAAAAATGATACTGCCCTTCTCGAACGCTCCATTTATCATAAACTTCTTCTAATATATGCAGTATAATTAATTACAATAGTAACTCGAAGCATCTATTTTATGAAAACGGTCACATCGACCTACTAGCGATATTTATGGTACTTTGTTATGTTTGCTTTGTTGATAGTTTTCTGGGTGTGGCTAGGGCGACAGTGACGCCATGATAGGTTATATGCGGTAACGGTCACATTTATGGCTATCAATCGAAAGCAGTCCCTTAACGTAGATGTTTATAACTTTGCTAACGGCGGGTGTTATCAACTCAAGCCGCAATCTATTTTCTTTTTCAGTCATAATAAAATAATTGTCATTTTGTCACAATCATTATCGACCGATCCCACGCAGTCACGTGTTTTGGGTCGTAATATTTTATTGACAACAAATGGAACATGGCGAATACCGCAAGTGTGTATCAACTTTTTTTCGTGATGCTTTGACTAGAGCTTGCACACGAACTTAAAATACTCATTAAACTAAACAGTACTAGATGCATTGCCTATTGGATACGCACTGCACATCTAAAATACGCCTTTGACAGACTGAGTGCCGGTTAATACAATTGTTCTCCGACGGAAATGAATGTCATGTTTCCGTGGCACTAATGCAACCGGAAACTTTCAGCAACGATGCAGTATGTCCCATTGTTTCTTAATGGGACGGAAATTGATCAAGTATTTCATCGCATGTATTTATTTCCGTCTTCTGGAAGCTCAGAAAGGTAATAATAAAAGGCCATATCGGTTCTAGCGTTATTAAAACGGAGAAAGTTACGCGTAAAGACGTTGCGCTGCGCAAAATCTCAATCCAGGCCGTTGGGCGTATAGATTCTGCCGCTCGTCTACAAAAAGACCACTACCAAATTGAGTCCCAAAACCGCTATCAGTTAATGATATACATTAAACAAATATACCATTGGAATGTTTTCTTGCAACGACCGCCGCAATTGGCAACTAGGCCAAGGTCTTGGCCATTATTGCATCCTGCATCAGATGCAGCGAGCACACACGCCCAGTGCAAACGACTACTTTGCGAAATATCTATCGCAGAGGTTGGAGTAACCAAGGAGGGATGAGCAATTGCCTTGTCTCATTATAAATCGGGTGAAATGAACCATGCAGAACATCAGACGACACACACACACACACACACACACACACACACACACACACACACACACACACACACACACACACACACACACACACACACACACACACACACACACACACACACACACACACACACACACATATATATATATATATATATACATATATATATATATATATATATATATATATATATATATATATATATATATATATATATATATATATATATATATATATATATATATATATATATATATATGTATATAATATAAATATATATATATATATATATATATATATATATATATATATCTATGTATATATCTCTCTCTCTCGTGAAAAATATGTGTATATGTATGCATATAAACATAATATAAATATATATTTATATATATATCTATATAAAGATATATATATTTTATATATATATATATATATATACTCTCTCTATATATTAAAGCTTAATAATTTTCAATAATACTTAGATACATATATGCAAACATACATATATATGCATTTAGACATATATATATATATTAACATATATATATATAAATATTTTATATATAGTATAATATCGAACGGTTATGCATATATATGCCTAAATTGTTATATATATACACACACACACATCGTATATATATACAATAAATATATATATGGCTATATATATTCATGTATATACTCTCATATATATATATATATATATCGCTATATATATATAAATTAACCATATATATATATATATATATATATATATATATATATATATATATATATATATAACAGATATCAAAACGGTATTTGTATCCGAAAACGTTTTTTATATATGCCTAAATTGTTATTGAATTGGAAATTTCCCGTTTCGTTTGTTTTGACAATCAATGTATACCAGTGATGGCTTACATGGTATATTCATGTGCTTAAACTGTCACTGCATGGTATTTTCCGTATTGCAATCGCTTGGTTTGAATGAAAATTAACCATGCAATATATTCATTTTGATATATAGATATATATATTATATATATAATCCATATATATATGGTATAAATATATATATATATATATATATATATATATATATATATATATATATATATATATTTCGTGGACGACCTTCCGAGGACCAAAAGTATATATATATATATATATATATATATATATATATATATCTCATATATATATATATATATATATATATATATATATATATATATATATATATATATACATGTTTCCACTAGCTCTTATTGCTTACACAATAAAGAAGGCTTCGTCAGCCAGAGCACCAGCATTGCTATATATCTGCAAACCAAACCAGCTTACGTTCACAGATATGTAGGCTGAAACAGTGCAGGCAGTTTAAATGGATGCTGAATGCTGGATACATTTCGTTCAATTTATCAGGCGAGTAGAGATCGATCGTCAAACAATAGCAGTTACGGTTAGGTATTATATTCAGCCTGTACTAGTCCGTCATTGTATTCGATAACGATTATGAACACATTATATCGTATTCTTGGTACATTGTTAACGCCTGACTTCCGTCTAGTTGCGGCTTTGGTTATCGCGACTTCAGAAAAATTTCTGTTTGAAAATTTGCTTTCATCTTGTTCGCAGCAGTGTTTTAGATTGGTAATATTAGGTACAACATTGCATTAAATGTGAATCACGGATAGGTGTGGTTCGCTTTGCGCAATCCTCGACCTGAAAGTCTAGCATGCAATCGACTCGTCTTGCACATCGTCCAAACGTTAGAAAAAACAAATAACCATCTATGCATCATCAGTGATATCTTGATAGCGCTATCACTAACCTCGTCAAGTGAACACATGTTCTATTGAAGTTGGTTTATGTTCAGTAGTTTTGTTAATGGTGGTTTATGCGTTCTATGAAGTCTTGTCCTAACATAACCTTATGTTGGCATGTTATTGGTTGTAACAAACATGGCACAGATTATGACTTCAATCATGCGAATCCATAGCACCAGTTCAAGCTCATTATGGGTCAGAAAAACCCATTGTTATCTAAAGGCAATATCTAGACGTAACATACGGTTGGTTCTCTAATGATAGTGTTCAGTTTTATGCTCATACATTAGAGTGAGATAATCACCCATTAAAGGACCAATAAAGGACAATTATCTAGCGTTATTTCTTCTTCTGATGAAGCTTGACATCCAATTTTTTCTATTTCCTGAGAAATACTTGTTGACTTACGGAGACCTAAGACATTTATCGTGTTGGCTGAGCACAAAATGAACCACCAATCATCTTAATCGTAATTTCACTTATTTTATGTAATTCCATTGCAGGCGCGCACACATGGTGGTTTTAGTGGCTGGACCGTAATACCACTGATATAGTAACACGATAATACCTGTATTAAAGTTGCTATACAGGTCAGCACATAAACAATGCACACGCTTTGTATCCGAAATATTAGCACAGCGGAGGTTTATTGTGTTGAGTCTGTATAATAGGGAAGGGGTAATGGCATTGTGATAAACTATACGTGTCCGCTGTCTTTGCATGATCTGCCACAAGGGTTTCTTTAATTATGCAAACCGCTTTAGTGCACGGCACAAGAGACAACTGACCGTGCCATCAACGGTAACCAGTCGCTGTTTGAGTGGTCAAGATATCTGATATTCAATCATCCTATTCGCTGTATAATTGTACGGCCATATATAAAAAGGGCGGTTAGTTTGTCCTAGGGGAATCGGGCACATAAATTATCGAATGCAAGAAAGAGCAGTAAGATACAGAAAAGGAAAAACCTCACTGGGCCCAATAAATATTAGATTTACTGTTTGGATGCACAGTTCGGGTGTGAGAAACGAAACTTACAGCACATATGGTATATATGTCTCAAAATGGCTATATCTTGTGGAATATACGCGTACTCCACTGAATCAAACCATGACAATAAATATGTTTTATCAATATTGCAAGGAGCAGTTTAAATTTTCAGTCCATCGGAAATGGCCAGTCTTATTGTGGGAAGCTTCTTTTTGTGCGAAATGCTCTCTTGCATGAATAACCGCCTATTTGGCAAATATGGTCTGTATAATAATTGCAACGCATAACAGATGCAACAGCGCGAGAACTGTATACTATGTACCGTAAATTGGGGAATTGTACATTATGGACACAGAACACTAGATATGATGAAATGCATTAAGATTGTGCTAGACTCCGGATCGACACGCCCTGGCTGGGCAACATCAATCGGAGTAGATTGTTCTTAGGAATTCATCACAATGGTAATATCAATATTTACCCGTGACAACACATGTTAACAGTTGATAAAGGGATAACATGCCAAGTGTGTTTATTGATTGTTTCGAATTTTGTTGAGCATCGTTACGTTGCGCTAATTTTTAGCTTAAGAAATTTTCAAACTTTGCTATACATCTAACCACACATATGATGCATAATTGTGAACGATTATAACTTCTAAGCTACGACCAATAACAGGTTCACTTGATCGCGCGACGAAAATATCAGTGTCTACGAACACCTAAATGCAAAATTTGTAAGATAGTTCGTTTTCCAACATGAGCGCTCAATACAGCAGGTCATTCGAACGACATAAACGATATAGCCATCCATGTACATGGATTCTAAAGTCTGCTGCGGTAGGTGCCACGGGCCCATTTGTGAATATTTAATCCGTGACGCAGAGAGCTTACATTGTTTGGTAGAGAGGTTTGAGTTGGTGGAGCTTCATCAAAATCGCTATTTTTACTGGGCATATTGCAGCTCTATTCTTTACTTGAATCTGAATTTATAGTATGAGCAGGAATGTATGTATTGTACAACAGTAGATCACAGAAACAAAACCTTAGCATAATCAAATTTTAATAAAACCAGATAATTATATGATTTGCCTGTTAGACAAAAGAAAAGTGCTATGATCTGAATTCGATGAACCTATATCAATTAACACTACAGCTATCACTGTGTTGATGCATATACGTAATAATTCATTCAGGTCACACGAAATAGCATAGGCGGCAGGTTTTATGGCGTGTTAAGTTGACTCAAGCAGAGAGGATATATTTATAAAAGAGCAATGCGCCTTTGTGCACATGCGGTGCATGCTGTGATATTTTACCGATGTAAATGTGTTTCGACAGAGCGTCTGCATGTCATCAATTTTAATCCTGTAATAATTGAATTGACTTACCAAACCAGCTGTGGCGTCTTTCAGAGTACAAGCGGTTGTTGGTAGGTACACTACTTCCGTTCAGGCGGGTTGGTTAGAGACTGTCATACGTGCACGTTGGTTTTCAGTAAAAACGACACATTCAATCAGCAAAATAACCACAAAATCGGTATGTTGGTAGTTGATGTGAGATTCTTGGATGAACGCAATTTATCTCATGCCTCAGGTGCAATTACAGATTGATATTTTACGTTGGTATTCCTGCGGCTGAAACACTAATGGAGGAATATTAGACAGCAAAGCATCATTCCTACCCATCGTGTTATGACCAAAATACCCACAATAACCATAAACTTGCGCCTACAGCACTTTCACTCGAATAATAAATAAAAGAAATAACGTTTTCCCTTTGAAAGGACAATACATTTCGATATTGGATGGCAAAAGTAAGTACTATAGTTATGGGACTTCGAGAAACATTGATACAGGATATTGTAAACATGGCTAATGATATATCAGTGTCATTCAATGTCTCTGACTGAAACATTTTGTAAACTCTACCAAAGACCACTCACTCTTTGAATACTGCTCATGATATTACTTCCCTACTGTACGTAAAGCTCGCAAGGAACATCATTGCAGACTTGCTGTAATAATAGTACCCATGTCCCATTAGATGCTGAGCGAACGATGATGTTGGCTTCCCGCATGATTATTAAGGGACATTGCGACATGATCTATGCAGAGCTAGTAATGATTATTATTTGACGACCAAACGAGAGAAAGGGTTCTGCTCTTTGTGGAGAATAATGAAACTTTGTCACAATCTACGGCACATGGTTTTGCTTGATAGCAAAAGAGGGATCGTTTCATTCATCCATTGCTCAGTGTGTTTTGGACAAAATTGTCTGTTAGCAGTTGTGAGTGTCATCTGACGCAAACTAGTGGCTCCATAATAATCAACACATAATCATTTACACCTAGTGTCACAACCGTGTGTAGTAGCAATTTTGGGTGCATGTAACAATTTGACTGTAAATAAGATGATAAACAAATAAGAATGGCAATGTCAGCAATTCTCAATGGACTACTCGATAGAAATTAAATTGTTAACTGTGACTTTCTTTGCCCTCATGGGGTGATGCTACATAGCCCAATCAGCATGGTATACATTCGTCAGATTTTGCGAATGGGCCACGGGCTAAGAGTAGGAGCTTCCGGTATTACAACCAAAGAGTCTTGTCGTCTCTGAGGTATCACAAAGCACGACATAAGACTGTCAGTCACCCTGGATTGAATGATAGATCACTGTCGAGCGGGAAAATCAATTCACAGAGAACTTTTTATACCTAGGTTAATCAATCCAGTTATGTGCGTCGATTCTATTTTCATTGGCCGTGATATCACTACTTCGAGCGAAGACCAATGTGCAATGTCAGAAGGGGGTAACATATGTGTATCTAAATCGATGGATACGAATTCCGAATTCTAGACACATTCAACGATGACCCATTCATACTTGAATGATCACTTGGAGGTGAGTCAAATAATCTTGTGCAATAGCTCTATACGATATATTTCTATTGATACGACAGTGCCTACACTTTGCAAAATACGACGCCGAATGCTAGGTAAAATGTATAACAGCATTGGAAGTAACTCTAATCCCCCCACCCCCCATCCCTTGTCTGCTTCATACTTTATCGACCAGACCACTTACCGGAACCACTGTTCACCACACGCAGACGGTCTACTTGTTTAAAAAAAGATGATCCCTTTAATAGGAACGCTAGATGATTCTGTGGGATGCTTCATTCGCAAATGCCTCCTAAGCAGTACCGCATATGTAATCTTTTATCATTTATGTATTTATGTGATAAACTACTTTGATGCAATGAATATAGCTAGCAGATAATAGGAGAGGGTAATGGCTCCAAAATGATCCATCAATTATTCGTGAAACCTGCGCCCTTGACACACTTCTAAAATTGACAAGCTAGTGCAAATTAAGGATACATTTTGTAAATGTGCGAACGGTAAATGGAGTGGGGGCCGATATGCCATCTATCTTCTTTTTGTCGTGCATAACCAATGAAGGTGTCGCATTGTCACCATTGAAGTTTACCATAATAAAATAATGTAAATGGATTGATGAGTCCTGGCGACAGAGCTTAGAGTCATCGTGCATTTGTAAGGCGAGTCCAACCAAAGAAGTCTTCCAACACAATCCGTCACTACCAATACCCGTCAGGAATTGGATGAAGACGCTATCCATAAATAGACCCTTTGTATCACTTTATTGCCATTAAAGGATTTACAACAGTAGCTACCATCAGACCGTTCATTCTTGGAATTTAGATGGGCTGCATCAAGGCCTCACCTACAAAGGGCAAAATTAGTTGCGACATGCTTCCGTAGATGTGTAGATCACTGTAATCTGTTGGAATGCGATACTCAACATACTTCGATACTAACAATTCTAACGTTTTTACACGACACTAATGAATTGATTTGTAATATTATAAGAGAGACACAGCGATGTCGTCGTAAATTTTGTTATCAGCGCAAAGGCAATTGAAGGTTATTTCCGATGAAGAAGCTAGCCAAATAGCCTGTAGAAGACATGAGAATGGGGAAACCCGTTAGACATAGAATGAGCAATGTCAGTTATTAGTCATTCATTTCCAATAAGTGTGTTACGGAAGCAAACTCAATGTCACGTCGCACAGCTTTATACGCAAATCCGTATGGGGAAGCCTAGTGGGATAAACGTATGTACAAGATACGTTGTAATACATGAATGCTGTGTCGTACCAGGTTTTAGGTTCTAAATTTCGGACGAAGTGTTACAGGCGTATATATTGCATAGGTCTATTTCGACAAGAATATTCATCAAAGTGCGGTTTCTCCCGGCTAGAGCAGTCAACACTACCATACAAAGAGGAAGTGACGTCTTTAACCACGTTAACTGCTCTCGCTCAGTGCTGGATAAGGTGGCCAGCTGTGTAACCGAAATTTTAAATGACTTCCGGTCGTGCAAAGGCAGAATCTTTATCTACTATTTATGCTAGGGGGTTTATCGGTAGGAAACAAATATAAACGTTCCCAATGACAGCGTTGGACCTTCATTATTAGTGACGGCTGCAAATATTGACTGTATTTCCCAGGCCATTATTGACCTCATAGCGGGTAGTGCTAATCATCGTCGTCTTTACCCACATTAAAGTATGACGGTGTATACAATATTACAATATATCGAAGCGGAATAAAATGTCCAAGTGTCGGGACCCAAAATCACACAACGCGCTGAAAGTTGTTGATACGACAACACGGAACAGCCAACATCATTCGTCCGATTCTAGTTCAACTAATGCTAGTCATTTCTGTCGACCTGTGTCACAAAGACAGAATGCAGTGTGTTTATGCACGGCGACCGCCCACTCTGCCACATTTATAGCTGGTATATTTGCATCTTAAAAACAGCGAGGCAAACGAATTAGCCGCCTAGAGTTGCGACATACTTATAATGCCTAGCTAATAGAGTTAGTAAAGTGCATTCATGTGGTAATCAATATCCTTTACCCAACCAATATTGCCCTGAACGATGCATTGAATTATGCTGATTGCCTAAAGATTATGTATTGTATTGTATTGTTATGCTAGTGTCTGGTTAGCGTTAATTCCAACGATTCTCAACTGGTTGGCAAAATAACAAAGGGTTGATGAAGCGATTTCACGATGACGGTTAGGGGCTTGTCACCTTCTCATGACAAGTAATGAGTCTAAAATACGGCATAGTCTATCGCGGTGGCGTCAGATGTGGTACCACCAAGCCCAAATATTACACCCTGTGAATGTATGATACACCGATCAAGTCGAAATTAAAAGCGCCCTATTTCTGCAATATTGCTATATGAAAGAATTTATTTATGTTAAACACATACATGTTGCCGTCAATATATGATGGCTTGTGCGTTAACATATTCTTTGGTCAGAATTTGCAAGCAATATGTGACAATGAGAAAACGTCACAGAACACTTCTGTGGAATGCCGACTATTTTCTGTCAATCGCCGGTAATACGTATAATGTTACTGTGTAATGGAGCGTTTAATGGTTGTTAAATTCGTGGAATCGGCAGCATTAGGATTGTCGAATACATGAAATGGTCCCCTGCTCACAGTCAGTGGCGTATATGATAGGTATCTTGTAACATGATGAATATCTCGTATTGGGGTGACATCTATTGTTAAGGGCCAGTACATGCATTTATCCATCGTTTTGAAGAACTTCTTGTTTCTTTTAACTAAGACACGTAACTCCATAATCCAAGACTCTCAATAATTGACAATTTAACCTACGAGCCTTTAATGTACAATTCGAAGGCAATACCGACACATTTCATGTCTGACTTTAAACTCGCTCCTATTTTGTGAAATGCAAGGGCATATGACGCACCACACACTGTCGCGTTATTTTCGTACTCCAAAATCGACGGACATGATTTCAGGTTGCATTAGCTGCAAATTATGCTTTGGAAATAAAATGTCTATAAACTGTAACATCTTAGTATGATCCGATCAGTCTCTTTTATATTACAGCCGATTCGGTCTTGATAGATGCAAGACATTGCCTATACATCGACAAATATGTTGAACCAGTTTCCCAGCTTGGATGATGTTTTACGACATGGTACATTTGCAAAATTAAGGTACAATCATCAATGCTGCATAAGATTTTCGATATAGCAATATAATTAAGCATAGTCCGCTGCTGACATGTTACAGGTATTTTCTCCTTGACAACCACGTGCGTAGCTGCGAACACTCCCCAGATCACACCAGCTCAACTCGCTTAACAGACAGTCGGCCAGGTTTTGGGAAATGGCCGGAAGAGGTATGTAGTTTGAATGACAGTAGCAATGTTAGCAAGTTTTGTGATCAAGCGAGCTGCCGTTTTATGCACATTTGGAGATGGAGCAGACGTGAAGACGAATACTAAGCACATTAGACCATGTCATTTAATAACCAAAAAAACAGGACAGAATAATCAAATTAATTCAAATGAATTGACCTGGCGGTTGGCAGATGACACGTAACGCGGAACGTTCTGATTAAGCATAAGTGTTATGCATAACAAATCGAGTCTACCCTCACGCAAATTTTTATTATCCCAGAAACATTGCTCACTTGACCAAGGATGAGTGTCCAAGTGCACAGGTGTCAGAGTATGAAATAACACTAGACGTAGTAACGTGGTTGTTTGATCATCCGGAACTGTTTTATCGTTAATGGACTGGTTGAACCTGATAAACAGTGGAAGCAATATTTCATTGGCCTTGGAAGAGTTTGTCTGGGCGAGGTACTTTATTTGGCTTCAACAAAGTTAACAACTGTGGGACTTGGATTAACGGTATTCAGTCTAATTGTTTTTCGTAACCACAGCTGATTAATCTAATTGGTCCAGGGAGAAATGCTATGTTGTCAGTAAATACTGCTTCAAGATAACCAATGCGCAAATCATTACTTTCTTTGATTTCCGCATTACATTATTGGCACTATCATGTAGAGGACCTACGGATTCTCTATTTGTTCATTAACGACCTTGCATAAAATGCCTTTGGTCTCTGGTTTGCAGCATGATTAGAGCAACGGGTGTGCAAAGGTGCTGGGTGGCCATGTAACACATTCCCTCCCGCCCATCCCCGTTGTGATATCCCCTCGTTTGTGGAGGTGGTGTAACGCACCAGAGTTACATTACATTTCATTGCGATTAAGTATTGATATCGGTGGCCTGAAAATGCCTTTTAACTGTGGTCGAAAATATATACAGTGTCGTGCGATCAAACTTAGCATCGATATATTCGCAAAGTGATCAACGTTATTTTCGATCGGAATCCACAATCGTTTTAATCTTCGGAAGCTCAATGGTTTCGTACACATTCTTTAATGTTAATTATTTAAGCCAGGTGCTTGAAGGTCGACGGGACCTAACAAACGCCTGAAAACGGTACATTCACTAAGTAGCAAGACTATCTATAGAGCACACGCTCCGAAGCTTCTCTCTTTCTATATCTACGGAAACCTTTGGAATGGTTGCTTTATTTCATCCACCGGATACATAACTAAAGTGTTAGAAACAGCACTATAGGAAAGTGCTTGACGTCATCAATAATTTACTGAATACATCAATACAGCTGCCGTTAGCACCTAAAGGCGATCTAGTCGCATGTATCTGTTGTCGTGCAATCCGCGCACAACAGGTTAGATAGTTTCTCGTTTGAGGCGATGGTTGATGTTTCGGGCTTTGTTGTTTTCGTATATTATACACATATTTGCTCCACGTTCATGTTGGCTTCCGAGCACGTACAACACATCACAACCTTTTATTTGTGCATGTTAGCCGCAAGTTGTCCCCGACCTATGCCGCCGGCGTATACATCGTATGAAGTTACATATGTTACACTTGTGATTCATTAATCATTATACAGTAACGGTTTAAATAGAGAGGTTGATATGTTAAACCTGAATTCATAGCTTGCTTATCAATAAGAGTGCATGTTTATTTAATGTGTGAGAACCATACCGGCTTGTGTCACTAGTCTATATATTCATGGGTACACACGAATGAAGTCTTATAATAATTTTATCCGTTTATTTTGAGCCACATACGAAAGATATTTGCACTGGCGTGGCGGTTCGATTTAATGCAACGTAAGTAAAAGAATTTATGTAGATGGATCAACGCCTTTCAAGCCTTCAGCATGAACCTCAAACAATGATGACGAAGCTTTTCTACGGTTTGTATAAACTGCACCCAATGCAATCAGCCTTTCATGATATCAATATAAGTACGATATGACTGGTAACATAGTTTCAGAGATCATGTGCCAGCGATCTGTTTGGTGCTCATAGCGTGCATTTTGTCGACTCATTATACAATATCAATAGTCAACAATTGTGTCGATGACGAAGTTAGCAATTGCGAAGTGGTAAAATGGTACGATGGATATTTGTTGGCAGCTAATGGTGCGGTGTGGCATAACATTTTGCACGCCATGCACGTTACTGCAGGTTGGTTCAAAACCATAACTATATATGTCGATTCTTATTTTCATGGAAATACGTCGTTAATTAGAGGAATGATTATGGGAATTATTCGTTTAGCATCATGCCAATATGGCCCGTATAGAATGGGTAATTTGCTGTGTATGATAGGCTCAGAGCGTCGGGTAGCACGCGATTAATGCGCTCGTCAATGTACAAATATGCATCCGAGGAGTTCTCATTCCTAGATATTCCTGCTAGTTGACATCAGATTTTGATAATGATATGTTGCTTATCATGACACAATAATGATTCCAGTAAATACTACCGCAATAACAACATTTTTTTTTATTTAGGCCTTGTTGTTATGAGAGCTTTCAGCCACAAAGTTCTGGCAGCAAACACGCACTACAACAGCTGTAGTTGAATAGCAATATGATAACATCGATAGCAAGGACAAGATATTTCATAAAATGTTGTCACTGTCTTATGTATGGATAGATACCTTTAATAATGTGTGAGGCATTTGCGTCATCTGGGTACCAAAATATTCTTATGTTCATCAACTTACATCAGATGATTTGATGATGATGATGAGTTGTAATGTTACGCTGTTTAGAGAGCATTCATTATGTTGGATGATTAAAACGATGAAGATACCATCAGCATCTTTGTTAAATCGAAGCATGGATTATAAAGTTTGGTGTCAAATTGTGATTGATAAATACATTACAAAGACAAGACGGCGTTCTTGTAATCTGACAGTAAGCACGACCCGCTTACAGGCACAGTCGTGTCATCCACAGGGCGCGTCATCCACATGGCGCGTCATCCACATAGGCGCGTCATCCACATGGAAACGCCCACAATGAGCATAACTTATTGCAGTGCCTCAGGGCAAAATAAAAGTGCTTTGTCGATTGTGGCCTTTGCAATTGGTGCAAAATAAATTACGCCAAAGTCATCACCGTGGAGTACATTAAGCTCCTGTGCTACGCATGGCAAGTGTCTTCATTATCATGCGCAGACATGCAATTCAGCAGGATTCAAATCTAGAGCCTGTTATACTCGGCTGATTATAGCATATAATTTCAAAAGCGTTGCTCATTTGGTTGTTGAACTTCTCGTACGATCGTAGTTACATGTTTGATAGGGAGAAACGTAAAGCGATTAAAACCTCATTATGAGCAGATCAACGTTAGAGCAGTGTCCAATCTCCTCAACGAGCACAAAGCCTACAAAAGTGGAGATAAAATTAACAACAGCCGTAACATCCGATCTCACTTGGCAGCCTGATTAAGGTGATGTCTGCGCTTCTGTACCGGGGCAACGGTTGGAGGAACATGGCATTAATATGATTTCCTTGCGCAATGAGACGTTCTGCGGATGGATCTAGGTCAGTAAAAGCTGACATCAATGCAGCATCAAACATTCATTAATGGCTGTTTGAATGTTATAGGACATTCCCGGTTTGTTATGATTTGTGTTATATGATAACATTGCATTATATGCAATACAATGGCGTCTAATATGATTAAGCGACAAATTAGATGATTGATCTGAATATTGTGTCAGAAAAGGGTGTTAGTGGTTATGTATACTTGCTTTGTGGCCGCAAATTTATGCCCTTGACCTCCATGACCTACTTGATCCTGCACTACTGAACTCAGTATAGATAGCTCCAGACGCTGCATCATGATTCCGGCGATAAGCCCGGTGCTATAGCCATATAGCTGACCACCTAAGTCCGAGAGAATGGCAAAGAGGAACACGATGGTGTGTGCGAGCTAAGGCTTGCTTGACCGGGACCTAGATGGTTACCTTCACTTGTGTTCTCTTATTCGTCAGTCTCATCATTGAAAGAAACCCAGAATCAGGTAAATTCAACTATTCTTTCACGGGGGTTATGTAGATTAGGGACAGCAGTTATCTCTCAAATGGCTAATGCAGGAGGACACCTGCTTGACAGCACGGGCTTTTTTCATTTTAACGATATATCTCCCAAAACAAACGTCACTATTTATATACTACATTTCGTGACAGACCCAGAATAATGCATGTTCAGCTCTTCATGATAAGTGACAACAAACCGTAGCAATACTCGTTAATTGCTACTAGAGCTTATCATAATTATATATGTCACCATATTTCAGGAAAACAATAGACACCCTGGCATGGTTACATTGTGCATGCAAGAAGCTAATGATAGCCTTTATCGCCTGAAGCTGGTGTAGGGCGATTCTCTTTTTATAACCACACCACAAACATGATTTTTTTTTTAGCAAAATCGTGTTCTGAACGGAACCATACCACTGAATCCGGAACATTCTGAGTAGAAATACAAGTTAATGGTGTCAATAACTCGATAAGTGAATATACAACCGACATAGTCTCTGCGTTTTGATACTGTGTGTAATGATACACAATTAAGTGATGTATCGCTTACCATCGATTGACATGTTATTATTGCGGTAGGCACTAAAAATCAATTGTTCCTGCATGACGTCAGAGGTATATTCATGGGTATCATTCGTGACATTACTTGAAGCTACAGGCGATGTGTATATGCATGTATAACATCTGTAGCTCTATGACGTTTTAGCGACACATCAGCCATTCACACCGAGATTATAGTACATATATGTCCCTACGCAAGGGCGCTGCATATTCCCATCTCAAGGACAAAACAGTTACTCTCTAGCATTCACCTTGAGCCGGCGCCCGCCTGAGTCTCATATCCGATAATGACGATAATGACGGATACTCTCAGGGATCGATAACCTCACCTGACTAGATGTCCATACAGGTAGCTGGTATTGATCAGAAATAAGCATAGTGTCTTGTATGGGGTATATCATAGCTGCTGTTAAAGCCGCTGTGTTCGTTATGACGCATGCGTAACACGAACGCGGTGAATCTTCTTCCGTTCGCGTATTACTATAGTCGTGCAATTGCTCAAATGTCCAATAGCACATTTTGAAACCAAAACCAATCAAATCCAATCCACCTGCGCAGTCAAATATCGCGGAAAATAATGCTGAAAGGTCACAATCATGAAAAGACACTTTATTATAAATCGCAGTTGATAATTGTTTATAGAGGAATACACCATAGCCCTCTAGTGACTATGCTATATCCTCGCACAGTAAAATCATTGTATGGCGAACTGTATTCGGATGTTTTCGGAATCGGCGTTCATGGAAATCCTAATACTTAACAAGTGGATCAATGATTCATAACAGTCGACAACAATCGTGAATAATTATCCTGCTGGTGAATAAGTTATCCTGCTGGTGAGTCATATATATAGAGCGTTTATTATACGAAGGCGTGCTGGCTGCAATATACATCATCGTTCAGGCTGAACAGCTCGGCTCTAATGCTTATGTCACCCAGATGTATATCTGGGATCGGGTAAACTACACACCCTGCCAAATCCTACGGCACAACTAACTCAAAAGTGGGAAGTTCGTGCCTGCTGATTCTTGCCCGTGTCCCTTGATATCAAGGAGACATTTGGCCAGAGTGCTACACGTCGTACAACTGACCTGAAGTATATCACTGGGATCCGGGTGTGGCAGTGGAACAGCTTGTACGGTGTGGGGAATCACGGCCTAAATGTGATCTCTGTATCAGCCCCTGCTTGTTCCCGCGCCTGCTGATTCATTGCCCGTGTTGGTGTGATATCAAGGACGTCAGATCAGAGTCTGTCCTCACAGCAAAGACGCAGGCACTACAATAGCGTTATTTTTGCGGTATCCCCAGAAGAGCAGAAACATGATCTGAATTAGTTGAATCAATAACAATTAACACCATAGCTATAACTGTGTCGACCCATACACGTAGCTCTCACCTCCGTATCGTTTAGTGGTCAACAGCCGCATTTCGTCTTGATCTCTATCTGAAATTGTTTACGAGTGGCATACCATATCAATACACATTCTTACTCTGATAATTACTGATACCCATTGTTAATTATAAACCTTGCTTTGTCGAGAACATGCACATTACAAGGCTTCATCATTTCGCACTGAACCGTAATAACTCATTTTTAACCCACGAAATATCATTGGTGGTGCGTTAAGTTGACTCAAGCAGAGAGGACCTGTAGATTAAGAAAGCAATGTGCCAATGTATTCATGAATGCTGGTATACTTTTCTGATGTCACTCTCACACCGATCATTGGTGCAATTGTTCTTCAGCAGCAGCTCTTGTGGTTAATCTATTGCATTCGGACTGACACAACCTTTTGCATATATAACAATTGGATACTTTTAAAAGCTAAGTAATGCATTTACAACAGCCCACATTTAACATGTTTGCATTAAGTCACTCCATTCAGCTTTATCGCTCCTTTTATTAGATTTGTTCTACAAGGTTTTCCCATTACTTAGGTCAATCATGCATACAACATTCATCGGGTGTCTGATAGTCAACAATTTTCATAGTGTAGTAATGTAATCACACAACCAGCTGCGGCGCCTTCCGCAGTACAAACAGGTTGTTGGCAGGTACGCGAAAACGATAAGAGACTGTATAATGTTACTTATTGTGGTTCATATTCTGTTCCAATATGCTTAAGCAAATTTTCATTACTTCCGCTTGGCTGGCTATGATGGAGACTGCTATACGTGCACCCCGTGTTTTAGTAAAATTACAATTAGTATCAGCCATAGTATTGAGACATAGGAGATTGGTAGTTGATGTAAGATGACATTGATTAATTCACCATAGCCACGAACTCACAATGTCAACAATTATTACAGTATTGCGCAAAAAAGACAACCACAACTTCAAACGAAGTTTGCCATATTTCTCTACAACAGAAGAAAAGGTTGGCGCCTCGTACCATTGGTTGGAGTTGGTGATATAGCACCAAATATTGGATATTAAACACAAGGCAACACAATTGAAGACATATTGAAAGTTTTAATTCCATATCCAGGGCGTACAAGTGCATGATTTTCTCATATAATTCCAATTATTATTTTTGCAGAGATCCTTACACTAAAAAACATTTTCTTTGTATGTTGTTATAAATACCATCTACTGCAACCGCAGATTGTAACTGTTCTTATTACATTTTTTGACTGTTAATTATCGTTGAAATTCACCTTTTTCATGTTCAGTCACTCAAGACGCTGTTGAATAAAGTTTAATACGCTCAAGCCAAGAGTCGGACAGTAGTCCCGATGCTTTAACGGCACAGCGAAGCTAGGTCGGCATTTACTATCAACAGGCCAGATAAAAATCGTTCTCCTCATTAACGGAGATAAAAATAATAAAAAAGACCCGTAACTCGGGGGTAACTTATTTGCATGTAAAGCAAAATTACTAGGTTGATTGCGTGTAACTGCAACATGGCCATTGAAACGCCCGCTAATCTTTTAGACCAAGCGCCGCTATATTGTGTGCTAACAGATTATCCGGCATTGCCCGGGAAATTATGGTGTTAACGTAAATAACAAAAAGCATAGTACACATTTTTTGAATATATGTATGATTCGTTGTTTTCATTGTTATCACATGGGGAGCTATTCCATTCTAACTGACCCCTACAATGACCAAACCCTATATACCCTCTATGATCCTATCCTTATACCTGCCTTGACTCCTCAATAACCCGGCCATGACACTTCAGCATGGCCACAGAGCTTCCCTTTGCTTACATTCGTATTGGATTGTTATCTGAATGTTCTCATGTTGTACTCCTTGCATATATAGCTTTTCCCTGACATATATCAAAACAATTTACCTCATCTGAACTTGCATCATTTGGATGTGCATTGTAAACAAATAGATAAAACGATAATTTTTGAAAAAAAAGCTTCAATCGACATCCGCACTCGTTGTTATAGATTTCAATGCTGGTGACTGCATCAATGTCGGCAAAAGGTTCACGAAGGGAGCGTTAGATTGGTCTACCGATTTGGATAAATTCAACACGTCTCAGCTGCAATAACAGATCGATATTTTACATTGGTATTGCTGTGACTGATACGCAAATGAGGTAATGGCAATTATCAAGGCAGAACTCAGACACATTTGTTATAAATGAATCACCATCAACTTGCACCTAGCAGCACTTCAAATAAGAGCATGCTATTATGTGACGAAACACTTGGATGATAAATAAAAAACTAAGTCAACGCCTTACTCGATATACAATGAAACACGACGTATTCTAGTGACGCGCTGTAGAAAAATATTGAAGTAGGATAATGCAAAAATGGCTAGTGATATATTAATGTCGTTCGTTGCCTCTGGCTGAAAAACTAAGTAAACTGTTCTAAAGACTGTTGTATGCCTGCTCATGGAATCATTTCTTCCCAGCATCATTTGTCATTTAAAATCTACACCAGTGCCAGCAAAGTACATCATTCAGACCTGATATAATGATACCACCCATGTGGTCACAAAATGATGAATAAACGATGATAATGGTTTCTCGGATGATTGATAGGGACATTTAGATGGAGATCTATGCTAAACTAACCATGTTTATTGTTTGTCGATCTATCTAAGGACAAGAGTTAAGTGGTGAATACCGAAGCTTTATTACCACCTACGGCACATGGCTAAGAGGGATACAAGTCATAAATACTTTTTCTAATCATTAGGTAAAGACTGTTGTGTTGTGGACACATTTGTCTGTCAGCAGTCACAATACTTTGGTGGCTCCTACAATTATAATCACATGTTAGTCTTGAGTCGTGTCCTCGGTGAATTTGGCTAACTGCCACAATTTGCCTGTAAACTAGATATCAAACGCATAAGAATGACCAGCTGGTTCGCGAATATGATTTAGCAATCAATTCTCAACGGAACTATATGTTAGGTAGTATATTGCTGTATGTGACATCTTTGCTCTTATCGAGGAATGAATGCTATTGAGACCAATTATGCATGGTATTCATTCGTCACACAGTGTGAATAGGCCACAGGCTATGACCAGGAGCTTCCGGCACTAAAACCAAATAGGCTTGCCGTCGCCGAGGTGTAAACAAGCACGACTAATGACTGTCAGTTGACACTAATTTGGTTGATGCACACTGCTGTGCGGGAATATTAATTCCTTTTAAGCTTAATCAACTGAATCCTCCGTGCCAAATCGACTGATCAATGGTATTTATGGGTGTTAACGTATTACTGGGTACGAATTCCGATTTCTAGGAACATAATACGATGACCAATTTATATTTAACTGATCATTTAAAGAAGTGAATAGTACTCTTATGCAACAGCTCACTACAATATAGTTCTACTGTTACAACCGTACCTACACCGTGCAAAGTAGGACGTCGGGATAAGCTGCTGTGTTGCGTGGGACGTAGTCAAAATCAATGACTAGACCATGACGAATATAAGCTCCTATATCATGCACGCTTGAGGTGATCACTTAGGGTGGGTTAAAGAAGATATATTAACGTTGATCCAAAAGCGATGTCGTCATAATCCTACACGAACTCCATACACTGATAAGCGGACATGTTTGCCACTAGCTCGATAATCCCAGGAACGGTATTGGAGTCTTACAGGATTCCGGTAAGGCTTGCATCATGAGATAAGCTAATATCTGATGGAAATTGAAAAAACCCAATCCTATTGTGATCTGCATCAGCAATTTACATTCTATTGATAAGGAACGGAGCATCATGTACAGTCAATATTTAAATTATTCACTTATTGATAGATTGTCATTTGATAACAGAATGCGTTACACTGTCAGCAATTTATGTACACTGTTACATGTAAGACGCGCAGCAGCATACAGCTTGTCGCCATGGCGAGTGACCAGGCACAGAATGTCAACATCTCTCGCTGTCTGTTTCATACTTGACCTACAAGACCACGTGGTAAGTTCATTGCTATCCACACGCAGACGGTCACCTTGTTTGAAAAATGTTATTCCTGTAATAAGAACAATTAATTTTCTGGGTGTGGCTCTATGGGCAACTACTGTAACCAACGCAACATTAACTGTTCCGAATAGGAATTCTTTTACTATTTATATCAAGCGGCATGAGGTTTGGGCTGAGCAACGAGAATAAAAAAAACGCATGAAAACACTTATATGCAACATGTAAATGGTGTGTCTTACGAGTTGTCCTCAAGTTTAATTTATAAATACAAGTTGTAGGTTCAGACACAAACATAATTCCAGATCATATGTAACAGTCCACAGGTTCATTTCAACTTGGTAATTGGTCAAAGTTATCGCACTTAGATTAGTCGGTTTGGGGTGAAAAGCGAGAATAAAAAAACGCATGTACACAATTATATGTAACATGTTAATGGTGTGTCTTACGAGTTGTCCTGAAGAATGTTTTTTGAATACAAGTTTTATCACAGCTACATCAGTAGGCAATATCGTACAACAATAAGTAACGTCATCAACCCTATTGACTGCCCTCGCTCAGTGCAGGATTAGGTGACTAGCTGGGTGACGTAGCTGCTAAGGCACAACCGCTATCTGCCAGTTAGGCTATTTACGTCCGCAATAACATAATTGGACCGTTATAATTAGTGACGCCAGCATATACTGACTTCATTACTAAGACTGTTATTGCTCTCACAGCGAGTAATAGTCCGCAATAGATCTGATCATCGTCGTGAAAGAAGGCTAACGATGTGCTTCGTGCGTATGGATTACAATGAATTAAATATAAAATATAATTCAAGGGGTTCTGCTACTTTCTTATCTGATAATACCATGAATGAGACACGAGGTATTCAAGTGAAGTGCATGTCCAGGTTGTATTTCGATGGTAAGGTGTAACCACTGCTACAAAATGCTGCATTTCTTGGTGGAGACAATTATCTAGTGCCGGGACCCAACATAATAAAACGCGCGTTATGTTGATACAGCATGAAAAGCCAACTTCATTCATCCGTTTGATCCCATCGTGTGTTTTGTGTGTGTGCCTGAACAATTCATGGCCTTAAAAAAGGTGGGAGCCCGATGCAATTTTTAAAGGCAGTGAAAAAAGGCATCAACAACGCAGGTTTGAGCACAACTAAGATGCTTCGTGCGTGCAGTTGATGCACGTCGCCAATTTGCTAATGGCCAGCTCAGCACCAAGATGGCACCATTTCAAATAATAAAGATGCAATATAATAAATCAAATATAGTTTGAAGTAACATTTTCACTGCCTTTCACTGCAAAAACAAAATACCATAATTTAATCGGCAGCTCTAAAATGACGTCGCACACCTTCACGTGATCTCGAATAAAGTATTAAGGTATAGTGAATCAAAATATCTATGGAACCTGACACTGGTGATGCATTGAAACAGCACACAGCTGTTTCTAAAAGTGTTGTTTAACGTAATTGCAGCCATGAAAATCACAGCCAAATATATAGATCTGCCAGTAGCAAACCGATCGATTACCAACACTGGACTGAATTCTCTTTGTGCAATGCATTTTGCCAGGAATATTCGATGGAACAGTGTTCGCTATGTGTCGACCGCAATAGTCTGTGCGTTAACTGTGTAACTGACAATCTGTGTGTTTATACTAACGTTTTTTGACACGCTGGACACGCGCATTTTCCCAATTGTTTTCCTTTGACGAAGCACATTTTTATGCAAATTGATCACGCCTAATCCAAGTGCCGATTATTTGGGGAAGGCTTACCAAGCAAGTTCTCTCTCTAGGGAGCACATCGACGGCCACAAATGAATAGTTGTCTGCTTTGTTTGCAGTGCCGCTAGCATGACAGTGCAGTGTGTAACTAGAATATAAGCGCTCTTGTTGCATTGGCGTTCTATTTATGGAACATTAATTATTTATGGATTCTCTCAAAATGCAAGCTTAAATTCAAAGTGATGAATAACTTATCTTGACTGATCATCCAAACTACAAGCTCGGATCTAACATACTATCATGAAGATGCCCGATAACACTAAAATGCCAGACATAAACGCTGCAACTTTTGCAATATGATGACGCTGTTTATTTTACGACTGTCATTACCATCCGATGATGATTGTTAGCAATGACGATCCAATTTCCGCTTTACCACAAACCTATAAAACATAAGCGACTTCGCGCTGTTTGAGGACCATTGCAGGAGGTGAGACGTTTTGCGTTATACCCAATACGTTCTTTGAGTTGCATTACATTTGACGAGATCCATTTACCATGATGTTTATTTCAGATGGCGCCATGTGTCCAGACTAAGTTATCGAATTAACGATGTTTGATGCTATTGAAACAATCAAACTGGGCATACTCTCTTGAAGTAAATTGCCATGGTCGTTATCAATAAGCTTATATAAGTGATTATAATTAATGCTTGCTCCATTGTTAAATATTGTGACGGGTGACATGAACGCTTCCGCGAACCACATCCGGTATCCAATGTGATCGAATAGATTATCTACAGAGGATATTGCACAGGGCAATCTAGGCAGTGACTGGTACATTTACATTGCAAACACAGAGCGGGCAAGCGAATTTACAGCCTAGGGTTGTGTCTCTATAACAAAGTATAGCTAACGGCGTTAATGAAGTGCATGAATGTGGAAATCAACATCCTGTTCCCAACCAAAAGAGAGCCATGCCACGTAAACCCCGATGGATGGTCATGTGTAAACCCCGAACGCGTGGCTTGCTTTAGAGTAAGAATACATGTATATCGTATTTGTGAACCGTACCGATATAAGAAACGTTTGGCGCTGGTCAATATTGTCAAGAATAACAAGAAATAACATGTAATATTATTTTATGCGTCCATTTTTAACCACACTAGAAAGATATTGGCGATCTACTCAGGCTGGATTCAATACAATATGAAAGTCAGAGGATTTATGGAGTCGGATCAAAACCTTTAAAGCATTCAACAATGCACCTCAAAAGGATGACGACACAGCTTCTTTATTGCGTGGATTAACCACACCCATTAAAATCAGCCTATAACGAGAAAGTCTTTTTGTACCATGATATAAAAGTAGGCATTACGACGCACTTATGATACGAACGCGGTGATTTTTCTTTCATTGCCGCATTACTGTAGTCAAGGGATTGCTCCAATTTTCAATAACTCATCTCTAACTCGCAACCTGACATTAAAACCAATCAAATCCAATACAAGACGAAACATATATATCGCAGCGAGGCATTCAAATAAACAAGGGTTATCTAACTTAGAGTAACTGTTACAGGGAGTCGTTCCCAGTGAAATGGCGGAGCAAAATACATCGAAGCTGCATTAATTAAAGTTAGGGGTCGAACATAAGAACCGCAGAAAATATATATATATATATATATATATATATATATATATATATATATATATATATATATATATATATATATATATATATATATATATATATATATATATATATATATATATATATATTATATATATGTATGTATTAATATAGTTAGGGGTCAACATAAGAACCGCAGAAATATATATATATATATATATATATATATATATATATATATATATATATATATATATATATATATATATGTATATATATATATAAGTACATAAATATATATATAATATATATTTATATACATCAGTCGTGGTGATCCATTGTAAGAAAGTAATGATTAATCTGTGAAACATTGCATGGATGCATCAGCTTCAATATATATGATTGACGATCAAAGTGATATGTAGAGCACACATTTATCAGCTCTCACATCACAGGCGCTGCAAACATAAGAGCCAGCAGATAAGTGAAGTTGAAAGTGAATTTTCGTTCGAAATGCCAAAGAGTGAGGCCATTATACAAATACAATTTCGTAGTCGGTAACATTTCCTAGAATATCCCTGAGTAGTACAACATTTTCTCAATCTAATTGTCGTCGAATTGCATCTGGGTATTATCGTCAGAAAAGTAATTGTACACTGTGCGTGATCCAGATACTTTGTATATTGCTCTGATACCATTAACAACATTTGCATTCTAACCGCACTGCTTTCAGTGAGACTACTGATATGCAGGGACTCTAACAAAGGACGACAAAGATTAGGCAACATGAGAAAGCATCGAAACCAATCTACGACACAAATCTTCGCCCACATATTTATCATCTCGGCTGGCCTATTGGTATCCGCTTCTATATATGTATGTATGTATGTATGTATGTATGTATGTATGTATGTATGTATGTATGTATGTATGTATGTATGTATGTATGTATGTATGTATGTATGTATGTATGTATGTATGTATGTATGTATGTATGTATGTATGTATGTATGTATGTATGTATGTATGTATGTATGTATGTATGTATGTATGTATGTATGTATGTATGTATGTAAGTATGTATGTATGTATGTATGTATGTATGTAAGTATGTATGTATGTATGTATGTATGTATGTATGTATGTATGTATGTATGTATGTATGTATGTATGTATGTATGTCTGTATGTATGTATGTATGTATGTATGTATGTATGTATGTATGTATGTATGTATGTATGTATGTATGTATGTATGTATGTATGTATGTATGTCTGTATGTATGTATGTAGGTAGGTAGGTAGGTAGGTTGGTAGGTAGGTAGGTAGGTAGGCAGGTAGGTAGGTAGGTAGGTAGGGTAGGTAGGTAGGTAGGTAGGTAGGTAGTAGGTAGGTAGGTAGGTAGGTAGGTAGGTAGGTAGGTAGGTAGGTAGGTAGGTAGGTAGGTAGGTTGGTAGGTAGGTAGGTAGGTAGGGAGGTAGGTAGGAATGCATGTATGTACGTATGTATGTATGTATGTATACATGTTTGTATGCATGTATGTGTGTATTTATATATGTATGTATGTATTTACGAACGTACGTATGTATATATGTTCGTATGTAAATATGTATGTATGTTTATATGCATGTATATTTGTATGCATGTATTTTTGCATGTGTGTATATATGTTTGTAAGCAGGTATGCATGTACGTAATGTCAAAAAAAAAATCAAAGTGTTGTTTTTATCGGCTTGGATAGAGACTTCTACATGTGCACATTGGGTTTTAGCAAAACGACAGTTACTATCAGCCACCGCACCAAAAATATTGAAACATAACAGATTGGCAGTTGCTGTAAAATAACATTGATTAATTCACCATTGCAACCGCCACGAACTCACAACGTCAATAATTAGTTGATTATTGTGCATAAAGACAACCACAGCTTCAAACCAAAATTCAGGCTGGCATTCTGTTCTACATCTGTTTGTATGAAGATTAAACAAGATGACAATAGTAGAAACGGTTGACGCCTCGCACCATTGGTTGAAGCTGGATATTAAGCAAAGACAACACAATTGAACACATATTGAAAGTTTTTAATTGCATAACCAGGGTGTACTAGTGCATAAATGTCTCGTATATATCCATTTGTTACCTTTTCAGAGATCCTCAACTTTGTTGTTACATTTTTTGACTATTTATTGATTCTGAAATTCACCGTTTTCATGTGCAGTCACTCAAGTCGCTATTAAATATAGTTCAATACGCTCACAGATACACAAGTGAAACACTAACCAAAACACAGACTACTTAATTTTATTAAACTTCAACTATCTCTTCAATGGTCCAAGTCATGAGTCAGACAGAAGTTGAGATGATTTAACGGCACAACGATACTAGGTCGCGAGTTACTATAAACAGGCAAGATAAAATCGCTCTATGGTTCAATGATACATGCAGTGCTATTTGACAAAATTGAGTAGCTCCACATGTGCAAGGTGATCATTAGATGTTATATTCGATCGAAATCTATTTATCTTCGGATGTAAAATAGTGTCGATCACCTTCATTATGCTATAGATTATTCAGTCCCTGTCCCGAAAGGTCAACGGGCCCTTACAAATGTGAGAAACAGATAGATTAGAGCAGAGGAAGAACCGCAATAAAGTAAACGCACTGAAGCTTCTATCTCCCCTATGCAGGGGGTCATTTAGAATGTCAGCTGCATTTCATCCATCGGAGACATAAAGTACGTGATAGAAACAGCACAATACGGAATGCGCTTGACGTCATCGGGAATGCATTGCATACATGCCAGCGTTCTTGAGGAAGCCTTTTGCAACATATGGATCTATTGTCACGCAATCTATATATAAGAAGTTTCTCGTTTCAGGCGATGGTTGATGTTTTTGGCTTTGTTGTTATTTGGCTTGTATATCATACACATATTCGCTCTAAGTTCATGTTATGACATTAATGCAACTAAGTATAATACACTAAGACTACCAATGCCTTGTGTTAAGCGTAATATGTGGGCGCAGGAAGTGATAAATATAGTTGACCATTTGTACATTAATGACTTTACATCATGTGTGCAATTATCTACTCACTGAACCTTGTAAATGCCAGGTGTATGATGGCCCAGGTAAGGGCTTTTCTAAGTGTTTCGATCATGATATGGATATGAGAAGGAAGAAATATGCAACTAGGATTTGTATTGTGCTATATTTTTGCATCTGTGGTTGGTTAGATAGTTTAGGCACATCACTTTTAATAACTTGTGTGCAAGGCTGGTTGACGCATATAATCTTCTGATTTTCACCTTCACCAACTGCTGCATATCAGCATATCAGGCTTGCTGTTGTTAATTTCTCTGTGGTGTTTGATGCCTTGACATGGCCAGCATCAGTTCCAAACTAATCATATCAGGAAAAGCCGATGTGTTTTCATCCCCAATATGACGGCCCCAGTGATAATTAAGATTGCATAACACGAATTTACACTAATAAGTGGCCAATATATGTGTATGAAGGCTGAAAAGTCTATTGCATAACTAACTCACATACATGAATATTGGAATGGTGCATATTAGTGAACATTCCTCGGGAATTGCGACGATGCGTTGCTTTTGCAGGTACATTCACCATACAAACATTTTCCAACTACTGGGAAATGTTTTGCCTGCACCTAGATGTATTAACGGTATCTGAATAAGTATGAATGCGATATTTTCTGTGTTGGGCAATGTGGAATGCAGCAGTTAATTAGTTACTAATAATATAGTTACTCCCGTCGTTTCCTCGCGAGACAAATAATCGCACAATTTAGCTTACTTAACCGCTTATGTTTGACTAACATACTACTTTAACGAATAATCTAAAAAGCATTCCATGTGTCCGTTTCGATTTCTGCAATAAAAGAAAGACAAAGATGAGTGCTACAAATCCCCCATTGATTTACTACAGGTGTGATGCATAGTAATCTGCACTGTGCATTTTGAAACCTATTTCCACAGCCAGTTGCTTTGTTAGAAGGACAATAGCAACTGTAGCAAAGAGCACCTACAATGTGAAGCATCTGCACCCGACGTTCTGTCTACCCACTACGAAGACACGAAGTAGCACACACAGTCAATAAGAATGTCATTAGTTTGCGCGAAGGTCAATCGTGATTTGCTTGAGTGAATTTTGTCCGTAATGTTTATTATAGCATGTCCATTAAACGAGGTATGTCCACTTCGCTCAACTAGATGACCTTGCAGCATTACAATAGCACCTGTGCTTGCTGTCTAAAGGCATTACCATGACGGAATCTGATATCAAACATCCCGAACTCCTACCTCACACTTAGCACCACTCATGACAGTTGACTGCTGTGGTGTATCTGCTGGTGGTGAAATTGCTTTTGAACACATATTCAACCCCTCTATTGCAGTAGTAGGGGTGTAATCCAGATAACATTTTTCATTTTTTTTGGCTTCAGTAATCGCAAAACACACCACGACCCGATATTGGTGTATGATAGCCACGAATTGCCATTGATTAACACAGCCGGTATACATTGAATAATTTTGCGTATGGCTCTTGAGGTTAAAATTGTTATTCAGTAATCATGATATAGCTATAGTCAAATGAAGTCATGTGTAAACCGCTATGGATGGTCGTGTGTTTATTAGTGAAAATGCATGTAGATATAAGCTTTAACATCATGATTGATGATCAAAGTCATGTGTGGGAAACCAATGTATCAGATCTCATAACTAAGGCCCCGGAACATAGAGAAACGGCAGATAAGCTAAATAGAGAGTAAATTTTCTTTAGAATTTCCAAAGTGTGAGTCTATTATACAAATATATTTTATATATATACTTATTTACACACAGTCACACACATCACGACATTATCTCATATATATATATCTATCTATCTATATATATATATATATATATATATATATATATATATATATATATATATATATATATATATATATATATATATATATATATATATATATATATATATATATATATATATATATATATATATATATGCAGGCAAAAACATTTTGAATTAATAATTCCTTGATATGTATTGGCATCTTAACCTATTTGGAAATATTACGACAAAACATATATGGCCATACAGCCGGGGGGAAACTGGTATCCACTGAGGGCACCAACAACATCACCGAGGAAATTATCTTTATTTCATTATTAGATATATTATAAGATGTTTCCATGATTGGCACTCAATGAGTTTCGCGGGCTATCTGGGAATTCAGCGTACTAAACAGTTTGTCGGCTTACCTATGTTTGAAGATATTTTTATTTTGTATGCACACCGAGACGATGCTGTGAATGTTTCATCAGCCGCAACAACGAGACGCTTCCCTTTGTTTCCTTGCTTGTTGGAATGTGATCTGAATGATATCAGTTTGTACTCCTGACACATACAGTTGGACCATGACATGTATCAAAACAAGGTAATCCATCTAAACATGCTTTGACATTTCTAGATCCCATCATATAGATGTGCACTGAAAAAAAAACACGATAGAAAGATAATTCAAAAAATGCTTTACATGACATCCGCCTTGGAAATGTCGTTGTTGTGGTTTGTAACATCGTTGTCGTAACAGCATCATACAGACCGCCATACGCACTAGGCTATGGACGATTTAATCTATCCATACAATAGACATTAATGCTGTTGATCGCTTCTGTGTCGGCAAAGGTAAACAAAGGAAGCGTTAGGTTGGTTTACCGGTTGGGAAGAATTCAATAGATATCCTGCCTCAGGTGCAATAACGGTTTGATGTTTAAAATTGCTATTGC